>LPNX011227243.1:1347902-1502588 GCA_001517045.1 Pseudotsuga menziesii
GATCCATCTTTTCCTACACCTTTTGAAACTGGATAGAGATCTGCAGGTGCAAATCAGCGTAGATCACTAAATTTTTAAACTACATGAAATTACTCTCATGCTTAACAGCTTTTAACATTCATTCCTTAAATTTTAAAATTAAAAAAAAAGCCTCATGTTGAAGATGCGGCCAAGATGCTTTGAATTCAATGGGCCGAGGAATATTATCCCCCAAGAGGATTGCTTTCCAAGAAATATGAAAAGGAAGGATTTAACTACAAAGAAGGTAGGCCCATTCCTAGGATGCTTGAGAAAATACATAGTACCAAAAAAACATGCTCGATAGTCTCATTTTTTCCACAGAGCAGGCACTTGGCTTGTGATATTCGCAAATAGTGCAACCTATTTAGTATTTCCCAAGCCTATGCCCAACAAAATTAGGGACCAAGAAAAGATTATAACTTTTGTCTCAATGAAATATTTCCACAAGGGTGAGATTGGGTGAGATTCAAAATAACCATGAATTTTTTATTTATTTAAGACACCAAATCTTATTGAGCTTATTGTCAATTAGAAGCTTTGCACACAACCAACGATATCCATCAGAAAATATGTAATTCTTAAATGCCTTAAACTGGATCCAGCGTTAGTCCCTCTATCGGGGCACAAGAACATGCAATCCAATTTTAATAAAGAGATGTTAGGGACAAGCCTTTTAACCTTGTCCAATATTAGCATGTAAGGATTGGCCAACTCTCTTTCAAGTTTGGCCAGATTTTCCAATCTCTTTCCTGGGAGTCAGACATATCAATGAGATTTTGAAGGCCTTTCTTGAACAATCAATTGGAAAAAAAGACAAGTTGTTTCAGGTGGAGGGATGTTATTAAAGAGGACAACAAATGACCACCAAAGGACATGATCATTGAAAGAGATTTTAGAATGAAGAGAATCTTTCCAATGGACCCTGGAGTTGATGGCCTTCTAGGCCTTCCATATGCTATTGTATACAAAAGTACTTTGAAATACTTTGCATGTTTCTACAACAAATTATGTAATCAATTGTTCTATATCTTTGTTTTTCCTATTCATGTGGCCACAAGGGCTATCTTGGAAATATCATTTTTTGACCCGATATTGTTGCATTCATATTTATGTTAATTGAATATTAGTTGTTTCTATTTTCCCTCTTTGTTTCTTTCTCAACAAGCACTATAGCCAAGGAGGTCCAAAAATAGATGTGATGTAAATATTTTGGAAATAGAGATAGAAGGTCCATTGGATGTAGCTAGTTCAGTTAAGATTCCAGCTGGAGCTAGGGAAAGTTTGCCCTGGGGCATGAAAGACTCCAACACTTTTTCCGTTATATCGCTTGTAATGGACATGCTTCAATTATAATAAGATTTGAGGACTGTGGTAGAAGCATCCCATTTTTTAGATCTGACTTGTATCCATCCCTTCAAATTTGTAGAATTTAATCATTATGCAAATCTAAAAATGTAGTAGCAAGCGACCTTCTTTCTAGATCATGGACATGCATCAAAATACTAATTCCTGGAAGGCAAGACATGGAGTCTTATGTAGCATGATAAATAGTGACATTACCAATAACAGTAGGTTTGTTTCATTTTGATTGGAAGCATGGTAACATCAAGTGCTTCTAAAAGTGAAACATTCAAGGCTGCTTCAAAGTGATTCAAACCTGTCCAGCATTGACATGTTTAATGAGCAGTTTCTAGCTTTAAAAAAATGATCAAGGCATGCATACAGTCACTCAAATATCTAAACAACAACCATTGTTAGTAAGCGATATGTTGTCTTAAGATATGTACCTACTATAAGAGGATATAACGCTCTTAATGTCCAACTAATGACCACAAAAATAGGTCAATGGGACTAAAAGGATACAATCAATACAAGTACAATGTGGGAGTGCAAATGTAGCTCATATAAAAATCCAGAACTATATCTATGACAAAATAAATTAAAAATAAAAAATACAAGTAGTTAGGTCACCTCCAAAACATGTATATAACTATATCCAAGGCATGGTGAAGAGTGAAAAAGAAGAGGATGAAGTCAAGAACATATGAGTCTGATAGGTGATGGCGATGGGGGCGAACTAGGCACTGGATCGCTATCAGTCCTTTGGATCTCTCTAGGTGTCCAAATATATGATGCTTGTTGAATAAATATGCCAATTTGTTTCAATTTTTAGAAGAAATTCAGCCTCAAGATTGTCGAATAAGTAAAAAAAATAATACATCTCTTCAAAATTTTCTATTAGTTTATATTCCTAGATATCTATGATTTTTTTAAACATTGTTGAGGTTTCTAGTTTGTTTTATTTGGGGTTTATGAGTTTATGGGTATCAAATACATGAAGGAATTTAATAAAGACAATTAAAAGTAAGTTGACTATACCTATCCATACTATACAAGAAATTGTTGAACTTTGTACTACTGTTGAATTTCCATAAAGCATAGCACAATATGGAAAAATATTTCTACTATTGTAAACATAAATTAAACTAGGATAATCCTACATTCCTTGTTAAGAATCCCATACACATGTATCTTCTTGTGATGACATAATCCTCTCGAAGCAACACATCTTTAAAATACTATGAATAAGAGAAACATGGATAATGGTTGTTGCAGATGTTTGAGATATCATTCAACACTAAATATGAATATTTTCCCTCTGTGTATAATGTGACACAAATATATAAGGGTTAATAAAGGTTTTCAACGTGCATCACACTCTTTTTATCTATCTTGTTTGTTCATGTTGTGTTCCAAAAGTTGCAAAGAAGATTAAGGAGTACTGATCAATTGCTCTCATTTTCAGGTGTCAGACAGTCTTCTTCATGATGCAAACAACAATTTAGAAACATTTAATTTTTGTTCTTAGACTCTGGAAACAAAGGTATGATTATCTTGTTTAGTTTCTTGGTTAACTTGGTTTCTTTAAATTGCCTTATTTCTCTATAGCCAATGTCAAATTTATAATTTAATCTATGAATGTTTCTTGGGATGTTTATGTCATTCTTATATTGTATTCCTTCTCTCTTGGTTCTATTATAGATCTAGCAAGACTTTGAGGAGCTACCACATGCAGCAATCGTTTCCTTACTTGACTCTTTAAAGGTGAGTGCACCTTACTGATTTGCAATAGTCATGCATTATCTTAGCTTGTTATTTTATATAGTTTTAAATCATATGTACTAGCTTGTTATTTTGTATAGTTTGTTATCTTAGCTTGTTTTTTTATATAGTTTTAAATCATGTTTACTAGTTATCCATATTACCAAATTATGTCCTTCATTATTGTAAAATATTTAAACAATGTTTACTAGTTGTACATATTAAAGGACAAAGTGCATTTCCCTATTGGGAGACACAATATGTTTGCTACTTATTTTCCCATGTTGATTTTAAACTCTTTAATCCCCCTATGATCAAAAACCTAGGATTTCTATTTTTAACTTTTAATACATCATCGGCATGTGCTTAAAAGGTATAACATCCAACAAGCATGTCTCGTGTCCAATAGCCATACAATATTAGTATCCCAACCTATGTTTATAACTAGGATGTTTCCTAAAACCCAAATATTGACTCCTACATTTTGCTAAATGTGGGAAAACATTCATGAAAATATTTGAATCTACAACAAATAAATGTAAAGTTAAAATAATGTAGAAAATAATAGGGAGCAATTTTATAGTTAAATACAGGTCTGGTTATAAAGGGTTTATCCCTACCAAAGTTCATTTTCTGGTACCTTTAAAGTTGAAACCACATTCAAAATCAGGTCTAGGACTATGGATATATCTGAGTATAAAATTAGTGAAGGAAGGTCTAAACCACAAGGTTTTCTTCTTTTTGTCCATTTATAATGTTATTGCATGTGCTTGACTAATTCTGTTGTACATCTATGGGACTCTGCATCCAATAGACAGGTAGAGTAAATTACTACTTTCATGTTTTCAATTTCTTTTTGTTTTGTTTAAACAATGACATTCCAAGTGGGAATTTTGGACAAATTTGAACAGTTGTGGAATATTTGCTAGTTCTTTTTCGAGGTATAAATGATAGTGGGATTGGCATATTCTATATTTAACTTTTATTTTATTTTATTTATATATCAATATGAACATGGTTTCTTTCCTTGATTGCAGGTTAGTGGCTGTTTAAGTCACCTCTGAATAAAATGATCACATAGGTATTCATACTTCTTGTCAGCAAGCAAAATCAAAGGTATTGTTGCTAATATTTCATCTCATTTCATTTCCATTTATCTAGTGGCTAAGAGTACTTAGAGTTAATTCCCATTCTTCTTGATGTGAAATGGAATTAGTTGTATATTTATTTTTACTATTCTACATACATTTTGGATGATGATTTGCTCCATTTTCTCATCCTTTGCTTCTATATTAACTGCAATTCTCCTTTACACGAAATCATCCACCACTATATTCAAGTTACTTATGAATTTTCAGTTAAATTCAGATATCTTGGCATAACTCTAGATGATTCGGTAGATAGTTTAACATTGGATGCATGCTTGTCATTCATATAAATTTCTGGGATTTTTGCATTTTGCATCACTCAAGCATACAAAATAAATATTATCAAGTTACTATAGATACATACTGTCTTACCTTGTAATACTCCTTGAAGTCTTTCAAATTCATTTATTAAGCACAAGAATGACTTGAAGGACTAGTACAGGGTAAGCCATTATGGATCTATAGTAACTTGATAATCATTATTTTGTATGCTTGAATGATGAAAAATTTGTTTGGATATCATCACTATCAAGCAATAAAAACTTATTAAATGGTTTTATCTCAATGGTATAGAATATACCTAATTATAGGCAGGACATTGGTGGTTCGATTCCTCCGTTTCCTATCATAAATTTGTGAATACAAAAACGACTAAATTCACATATATACGACTAGTAGTAGTGAATTTCCCGTATCTTATAGCACGAATAATGTTTAGTCATATTTAGATTAGTTATTAATATCTTATAATCTAGTAGTTTATTTAGTCGTATATTTGTTCATTAATTGTTACAATCAATGAATAAATCCGTGACTAAATATGTGACTAACTCAATGACTAAATCATTGACTATCAATGCCTAAATCAATGATTAAATCAATGACTAATAATTCAACCTATTGATGACTATGTGAAATACAACTAAGTTAGTCAAGCTATAAGATAGTGGAAATTAGCTACTATTAGTTTCCAATGCAAAAATAGTCGTTTATAGCCGGATTTTAGTCAGTTTTTTAGTCATTAATTTCTCATTTTGTACTAGTGATTGTACCAATTAATCTCTTACGGTTCTGCTCAATTTTATTTATATGGAATTTGAGTAGAAGAACTCATGCGTTGAATTTGTGTGTTGCCAAAATTAAAGAGATGTGTATTTTGCATATTTATATCTCTTGTGGCATCACCACTAAACACCAAAAGATTAATTAATTCCATAAAAACAAAATTTTCACAAATAGTCTTTACCTCCATATTTTGGAAACCTTTTCTAAACTTTGAACCCCCTTTTTGCTCCTGTATAATTATTTGAAGTTGGTACTGAGTTAGCCAAATTTGAGTCTTTTTAAGATCTTAGGAAATTTTCAGAGAGGAAACACCATGCTTGCTGTTGCACTACTCTGATTACAATCACCTTCTCAAGTGGTGACTTAGTCTCCCATACTGCTTGCTTCCCACAAAATTGAAACCAAGCAATACTAGGATCCCATTTCTTGTACTACACCCTTCCAAAGATCATTAGTACAAAATATAGATAATTAAAGTACATAAAAACATCATACAAATGTGCATCAATAAGGTACCTCATCAAAGAATCATGAAGGTGCTTGTACATCCAAGTAAGTAGATCATCATGTGGCCCATACACACAAGCATCAGGTATTATATCAAACCTTCTGCAATGACATGGATGAGGATCCCATGTCCTATAATATTTCTCCCAAAGAATGTAATATGCATCAAAATAATCAGCCATGTTTTCTTTCATCCAAGAAATGGATGAAAAACCTCCACCAAAATCTAAACCAAATAAGGATCCAAGAAAACATGAAACTTCAAGTGGATCAAAGAAGTATCATCAATACACCCCTCAATATGTATATCATAAAGAAATAAAAAAGGATGTTTATGCCAATAATAATGTGCTTTAATCATATATCTCTTCACCCAAGTGTTGGATGAAGCCCCCCCAACATCAAATGGACTAAGCAAGTATCAAGGAAAATCATGAGTCTTCAAGTGACCCAAGTGAACATCATAGGTGCATCCATGTAGGTGTGTATCATCATAATTTAACAAAGAATGTCACTGAAAATGTAAAGAATATGGTTCTCTATTCATTTCATCATTAAGAGGAGAGATAGGAATTTCATACTCCTCATGTGGCACCATCAAAAAGAAACCTTTCACCCATACTTCATTAGGATCAATGCTGCAAAATATGGAAGTGTGGGATATAGGAGAAAGAACCAACTCACCCAAAGGATCAAAAAGTGAAAAAATTTCATCATGTTATGGATCCATAGGGGTAGGATTATGCATATCCCTCAAAAGTGTGAAACTTTCCTCATATGTTGGTTCCAAGGTAGTGGAATCATGCACTTCTTACAAAACTATGTAACCATTATCAAGGGGTAGCTCAAGCTCCTCTTCCACCAAAACACGTGATTGGATATCATCAAGTTCATCTTAAAAAACATAAAGAACCTGCAATTTTCCATGCTTCTCATGATCCATAATGTCATGAGAATCCTACAAGCAATCTACCACATGACAATCTGAAACATAGGAGGAAGAAAAAGTATCTTTCAACCTCTCAAGAAGTTGCTCATTTTGAATTTTGAGCTTATGAATATCCTCATAATTATTCAAGTATGCTTCATGTAACCACTAATTAAGGTCAACCAAATGGTTTCTATCAAAAATCAAATACATGAAATTACCTTTTGTGTTGCACATTTCTCTTTGAATTTTCTCCATGTCTTCAAGGATGGATAGATCCTCCAATGAGGAAACTTTCCAATAAGAATTTGACACCAATGATTGAGTGTCATGGAGTATGCTAAGGTCCTTATGTATATTCCTTTAACTCATATTCAAATACCCTTCAATGAAGTATGGTTCATGAGAGTGAACCTCCTATTATTCTTTATTCTTGATTTGATCAACTTATTCAAGCTGAAGTGATGATGGTGAAGTTGATCTTGGTTCTTGATTATCTTCCACAAGGTATTCATCTTCATGCTTGTGAGAACTTTGTCTTGCAACAACGTTCTCAATTCTGATCTCTACATCACCAACATAGAGTTGTGAGCACCCATAAGTAGGTACTCCTTCACATTTCAAGGATCCATTAGTAGATTCTCTTTGATTTGCACAACCCACATTAGTAAGGATTGTGTGCTTCTCTTCAGTTTCCTCTTCATGTTCTTCTCTACAACCACCTTAAGGTGATTGATGCTCCAATTCGTGACTATCTTCCTCTTCCTTTAATGGTGTATCTAGAATCCTTTCATCTTCTTTAGTTAGAATTTCCTCCACATACTCACCATGTGGTCCAAAAACTTGTTGGTCATTTCCTCATCCATAGAGAAGTATATTTCACTGCTCTTTTCACAAGTACGCTGATTTCTACTCCTTTCATGCTCCTCCAAACATGTGGATTGATTATTTTTCCTTAATGAGTTCATATATGCACTATTAGGCATATATCCAAACACCCACTCAACAAAATCTTCAAAATGAGTGGTCTTATGTGACTCTCCCATCAAAGAAAGATATGCTTGATATTATTGGGGCAAATGTTTACATGTTGCTCTCAAGTTTTATAATTCATTCATAGGAGTATCTCATGTTGGTTTGGAAAATTCATATTCAAAATACATAGGGTCATAAGAATAATCCTCATCCCTTATGAAATTGTAATAAGTGCTGCCAAATGGCTACTCTTCCTCATACCATTCACAATATTCTTCATATTGCTCATAATCATCTTCAAAGGAGTCTTCATAATAGTAAGACATGGTTGCAACTTTTTTTTCAATGGATGGTATTAATGCACATACGAAAGGACCATGCTCTGATACCACTATAATGTACCTTTTTCGAGAATTTGGGTACATTATCCAAAATATTTCAAATAGGCCTCAAAACTATGACATTGAAATCATTCTTTATCAGCACCCTCATTAACAATAGATCTCACACTGACTCCATGGTTATGAGACAACTAAGAAAGATCAAGGGAAGTGATATTAGATTCTGATAGGATTGAAAAACTGATATATGTGGCTTATTAATATGGTGTGGTTGAGGAATATTCACAAACAGTTCACATACATCCTCCTTCAATACTTTGTCTAGTTTCGAAACTAGGAAAAAGTAGTAAACTAGTATTTCTTGGTTTGGTTTCCAACACCGCCGAACATTTCCAAATTTATTATGGAATGAAACTATGGGATTTAAAACATCTGAAAATACCTAATACATTAAAGGGTAAAATCATAAAAATAATTTGGACATGTTATTCAAGTTTGCACATTTTTGGCCAATTTCTAGCTTAGGACTAGTGAAACCCAAGTTGATATGAATGCACCCAAATGAATTCAAATTATGTATGGAAGGGATTGATGGGTATTAGGAAATAATAATTAATGTTATTAGTACTCATAAACTTTCCAAATACGCCTGCATATTTCTTTTTACCTTAGGGAAAGAAGGACAATAACACTAAGAAAATCAATGTTAAAACCCCCAAGGGTAGTTGGCACTTTTGGCTCTCCAAATGTAGTATGACCCTAAAAAATTTAAGAAAATATTATGGGGATTAATATAATATATAAATGGTTGTTAATTTTTATTAATCTCTTCAAATTTATTATGAGGTGCAACATCTATATGGTAACTTCAATTGAAATTTCTTATGGGGAAATTGCATTACTAGCTTAAGTTTAGCACATGAATAATGGAATAAATTTTTAAGATAAAAACATGAAATAAAATTCCCATATATGACATAAAAATTAATGTAACCAAAATAATTAAACTCGGAGAAAATTCCTCATACAAATATGTTATAAAACTCTTTCAATCTTGAAGTGAAATTCATGAAAACTAGTTATTCAAGAGCATGGGAAAGCAAGCCTTTCAGACATAGACTTATTATATTTAGAATTACAGAGCATGTGGAAATAAAAGTATATATGAATACATAATATACCCAATATTGGGAATCAAATATACTCAGCAAAGAACTAGCACCACTCCAACAAGTGCGCCATCAACATGTAAGTGTGGGGGAATGGAGAAGAAGGAATGAGAGAATAGGGAGATACATGAGAACTAGAACTGTATGGAATTCAACCTGAAAATAAAACACCTTGATTCATATCTAATGAGGGGTTTTAATGTAATCCCCATAAAAAAACTTGGAATGTAATCCAACTCCCGTGAAATTGGTTCACAGACAGGGAGAATGAACACTCACTCTGCAATGTACAAGCAAAATCTCTACAAAATGCAAAAGGACAATTAACAAATGATCAAAATCCATTCTCCTTACTCATTAAATCCTTTTATAAACTTCATGAGGCCTCCTAAGGTCTAATTTTCCTCCATGGCTTCCTCCATATCATCTAGTGGTTTAGTAAATCCTATGACACTTGTTTTCTCCTTCATGCTCCAATTCTTTCCCCAATTTGATTGCTTGCCTCTAACTCCCAAATGCGCCCTCTTGTCGGCTATTTTTATCATTTTCATGTCAGATTTCTCATAGGTCTGCAATCGGGTCTGAATTTTTCATATTTGTCATAGAATCTTTCATCATTAGTTGTCATAGAGTGCATGGAATCTCCTTCCAAGTGGAAGACATTGTCTTCTTAGTCTCTTCCTCTTCCATGGGAGTTACTCTCCTATCCTAATTCAAATTCCTTGGCTCACAATAGGCTATGTGATAGTACATAACCCTCCAATAATGTTACATTACACATGGGTTCGATTTTGTATGAAGGTCATGCTAAGTGTGTGGGGAAATCTAGTCACCCAAAGATTCCACAAGCTTCCAATTATCTCCATGAACCAATACTACCTTATTTTCTTAACATTTACTATTTATGTGACACATTTTAATGTGAATATGGTAAAACAAAGTCCTTTTGATTCCTATACCTCCCATATTAGAAAATTTATTTCTCCATCTCAACCTAGGGAACTAATAGGTTGGTGAAATAATATTTGCAAGTAGTATTATTTAGAAGGGGACATGACACAACATCAAACTTGTCATATTTTCAGTGTCTATCCAAGGTGAATAAATTTTGCTTGTAGGAAAAGATACTCTACCTTTTGAGCATTCTTTGTATTTTTCCCTTTGATAATGTACAAGTGTATACATCTCATGTAATTGTGCATTTTTGGATTGTAGTACATTTGTTTTGGAAGGGAATGATGAATGTAAATGTGTGCATGATATGCTTTTCTAATCCCACTAATACAAAATTGGGGTTGTGCACACCAATTCCTATTTTCTCTCATCCTTGGATAGTTTATTCATGGAATTGGTAAGGGGTCATGTGGAGTGTATTTGATTTGTCCTAAAAGTTACTCATCCAATAAAATCACAATGGATTAAGAAGGGAAAGGTGAGGGAATATCTCCCTCACTTAACTATTGACTAATAATGCTTTTCGGGGACCAAAAGCCTTCTAATGTGGAGGTGTGATCTAGGACAATCTCTGAATGGGTCATTTTTCAAACTCAAAAAAATGAAATGGAATTAGTGTCAGGAGGTAGATATAATTTATATTATTCCAACAACATTCATTTCACTCAAAACTCACTCCATATGGAAAAGTTATGTTGTTATGAAATTTTAGCTAAACAACATTTTCCTGCACATATTGGGGAAAAAAACCACGTGGCACCACTGCAAGGGTGACACATGGCATCTGTACAGATGACATGGAACCCCAAAAGGGTTAAATGTGGTAGTATTGGTTGACATGTCATGTGACATGGAGCTGATGTGGTAGCTGACTGAATCGATGACAAGGAAATAGGTGGACCAATCCCAGATCGACACGTGGCCCAATCAGGGCATGACATGTGTCCACCCAGGGAAGGAAAAAAATGGTTAAGTTGACTAAGATTACTCTATGGGGATTGAAACTGTGACCTCACTTTGGTTATCCCAATGGCCTAACCATTTGTGCTAGCGACACTACTTAATAACCATATGGAAAATGTTATATCTAAGTTGCAAGTTGTTTTAGTTTGGGGGAAAGGCGGGTTGACCAATCGCCAAATTTTGCGGGTCAACCAAGCCCTCCCTCTATTTTGAAATGGATTTAAACCAATGTATTATATTATATATATTTCCAACCAACAAATCAAATTCCCAAAACAAATGTTGGTCAACACACAACAAATTTCCCTAATGGGGACTCAATCCTGGGTCTCCTGGGGCATAATATAGAATCCCAAACAACAGAACAACTAGGCGGGTCTTGCTAGGACTCTGCACCATTTTTTTTTTAATCCCATTGAATTTCGATGGCAGGGGGAGAACCATGCATAGAAGGATTGAGCACATTCCAAAGGGACAAGGCTAAGCATGTAGACCGAGGTAGTGGAGACACACTTTTATTGGTTCATACACTGTACAGATCCGTACAATGTATGGCCTACCATGTGGAAGTCAATGAGGCCATTAGGATTTTGGAGAAATGGTTTTTCAACAAAATGGAAGTATATAGTGTTTTATGTCATTCCTCATTGTCCAAGCCTTTTGAAGTGGTGCAGTCCGTTTTCTAATTTGAAAGGCTGATTTGCAGGTTACTCTCAGAATTAATGTATAAATCCATATTTCCCATGTACTTGATATCTTTACTGAGATTATAAAAAATGGCCTCCCCATTGAAGACAAGGCTCTAAGACATAGTCCCTTTGGGATGAACTCCATTATCAAGTATTTCTTGTGTGGTTTTATGGTGCATCTCTCTTTTATGTGTTTTCTTCATTTTCTATGCACATTCATACATTTCTTGCTCTTTTAACTATACAACCAAAGGATAAGTCAATGATTTCAAATATCCTGAGCATTTTTGGTGGGGTTTTCATCTTGGGTTAAATGATTCCCCAATTTTGTGGCTTTGGGAACGGTGGTGGTTATGTCATAGAGAGTTTCAAGACTTGCTCTACGGTGTGAATGGTTGGTGTTGTTGATGATGATTTCATTGGGGTGGAATATTATTTATCAACGGTGAAAAGGGTACACATGAGACCTTCCATGCCAATTTGGTTTTTAAGTGGAGGTCCTGAATATGCCCCTAGGAGGTCAAAATATGTGTACACACATGGGCCAATTTTTACATAGGGGGTGGTATTTTCTTCACCTACTACAGATAGGACATTGTTGGGATTAATAGTTGTACGGGGATCATAGTATTTAAGTTGGTCGAGTGTGACCACCTTTTAATTAAAGGGGAACATCATGATGTGGAAGAATAAGGAGGTCACCACCTTTTTAGTGTACATGTAACTATGACCCAATAGGATTTTGTAGTCTAGTTGAGTGTCAATGACTTTAACATCAATCATTACCATCTTTTCCCCTAGTTGAAAGGGTACATTCTTGTATAATCCCCGTGGTTGGTATGGTATTCCATCATATATGCAAATATTGATATAGGATGGAACTTACTTTGATGAACCCAAGTGTTTCCAAACATTGGAAGACATAATGCATGTGCATGTGCCTTCATCAGTCATGCACCAATGGATGATGGTGTTCTTCACAATGACTAGGACTTGGAAATAGACAGTTGATGGTAGTTGCAAATCTCCTTTGTGAAGATGGAAATTCATAAGGCATGAATTGGAAGGGTTGACCATGCCAAGTGCATTCAATAGCACCTTTTGTTGTGTGAGGAAATAATGAATCACTTTTAATGTTGACATGGAATTGGTGATTGTGATGATTCATAAACAATACTATAATTGTGGGAATCCTTAATGTGAGGGTTATGAGAGGTACGCCTCAGTGGTGATTTAGGTATCCCGAAAATTTTCTCCATGCTTGGGTGCATAATATGTAAAAGGCCTTTCGAAGGGGATGAAGTCTCTTCAGGGACAGGTAAGGTGCCAACACTAGTGTACCCTTTGGCATGAGTTTGGGGTGTGACTAATGTTGAGTTCATAAAAAAAAATTGGAATTATTTGCCAACTAGTGGATAGAGATCTAGCGGTTGGGTAACCACTCCTTGGTTGGAAAATGGTTTTTGCAAAACAAGTTATTGGGGTTATGGTGCAGGAGGCACCTGAGGGGGGTTTGTTGGTGTTTGTTTCTTCACTCCCACCAACTGTTGGAAGTCAGGGATGAGTGGAAAATGGTGAGTGTAATGGTTTTACTTGCCACATATTAAGAAAGGGTACTTGGTCCTTAGGTTGTTATTATTTCCTTTATTGGGGAAGTTACCCCCTATGCTGGTTATTTACTCGGGTTTATGTGTTGTTGGGGAACTTGGTTTCCCACTACCTTTGTTCTTGGGTTTTTTTTTATTTCCCCTTTATTACTTTAATTCTAAGGATTTAGGAGATTGGTGATTCTCAACTACTCAAATTGTTGAGTTTTTTTGTTGCATAGAAGGTTTAACAAAGTTGACTCCCATATGGGGCATGGTTTTCATTCTAGGAGTATATGGGTATGGATAGTAAGTATTATACCAGGGGGTGGGATATAGGTTGGTTTCAATACATATGATGTGGATGTAGGTGCGGGTAATTGCATTTGCAATTGGAGAAACATTTGTATTTGTCTTGTACTAGAGTAGACAGGGTCATACGATCCGTACTAGGGATGTCCAAATGAAGGATTTGGCATAGTAGTAGGGGGATCCATCATAACGAGGACAGGTGGGTTTTGTACCATCATGGGCGGTGATGCAATATTTGTTTGTGAGGGAAATTTTCCATTGGAGTAAATTGAACCAATAAGATCATCCACAAAATGTTGCATCCTTGCAACAGAAGGATATAAGGATTGATGCCAAGGGGCATCTAGTAGTACAATGTATAAATACCCTGATTGTGCATAGATGTGTTCAACATATTGGGATTTGACGATAACTTATTCCTTGTTTCATGGAATGGTGGTATCCACATCCTTTTCAATAGCTGGTTGGATTTATTTGAGGAACCAATCCAAAAGAAAGGGAGATTTAATGTCAATTTTGCACAAAGTGCGAAGATCACGCCATTCATGGATGTGATATGTTATCTGTGTCACCATGTATTTTGAAACTCTATGAGAATTTTAAGGCCTCAGTCATGTCTTATTGGTAACTGATAGTAGGAGAGAAATGTGGTGGTGATTGTCTCAAATATGGTATGAGATTCCTGGGTCAAATTCACATACCACTTTATAGTTGTACTAGGTATGGTTCTTTTAAAGAGATAGAGTTGTATGGAATCTACCACTAAGAATTTGTAGGAACACCATAGATGGAAATACATGATATGGTTTGTGAGATCATATCCCTATTTCCATTTTAACTTAGGGATTTTCGAGGGGAACCTTTTAGGAATATTCAACCAAGTTGTGTCACGAGCTATGGGATCATTATCTAACTTGACTAGATCAAGGAGATTCAAAATCTCCATGAATGGTAGGTTTGGGTTATGGGTCACTATTGTATTATGTATATTGTTTCTAGAAGGGGGAGACCTTGGAATATGTGGTGATGGTATTTTTCTTCTAGGGGGAGATGAAGATGTAGTGTGGCCTNAAGAGGGGTATGTTCTCTCCTATAATATCCAATAAAAGTGGTAATGACCCAACCAAATGATCTCCCTCATGTTCCATGGGGATATAATGGGAAAACACCCCTCAAAAGAGGGGAGAGGCCTTACAGTCTGCAAGACTACCTTAGAGGGCGGTTTTATCCCTCTATCATGGAAGTCTAGTATCAAGTGAGAAAATGGGAAGTGAATAAACACAAATGGATAAATGAAAAAATATTTCGACCACGACAAATGCAAAATGGTGCAATAAGTGAGTGATATGTGCAAACATGGATTAGTGCAAATGTGTCCACATGTAGGTTATTTTTAAATTATGAGTTAATGAACTTGTATTTAGAAAATTAAAAAAATTGTAAATTCCCTACAAGACTTAACATCCTCCCTCTCAATGTAATTGTGCCTCCCAAAAGCACAATTGTTGGTGATAGTGGCATCCACACAACAACTGACTAGTGGAGGTAAAAGAGAGCCATTTGTACCGGTGATGGGGCCAATGCTCCAATAAAAGAGACTTGGAAACATTTCCCAATGATAATATATGACTTTATGAGTCACTTGCACTCACAAATTATTCTTGGTGATGCCCTACATTTTGGCCAGAAAGGTTACCTTATGTTAAGTGTGGATCAACTATTGGGCTTGGATAGTATAACATCGTCTCCTTACAATGAGCTAAGTGACTCATAGAGGAGAGAATGATAGATATACATCAGCTTTTAACTCCTTATTCACTGTACAATTATGCTATGGGACTTCTTTGAGCACTTGCTTATAGTAGGATTTGATAGCACCCTAAAAGACAACAATGCTATGCTTAAAAAATAATTCCTAATGAAACTAGATCGGTGGGCATTTTTTGAATGCCTATCCTAATCAAACCTACCAAAAAAATATTGTTTTGTGACCTCCTACGGAGGGTTTTAGTTGGTTAGCATTTACAATAGTTGATTTTATGTGTTTTTCTTGATTTAAGGTGTGTGAGGGAGGTATTTCATAATTATGTTCTTTCTAATTCACTAAAATCGTGAAGAGAATACTCAAATTGAAAGAGTCTTTAGGTCCCTTGATGTGTGTGAGTGTGCAATCATATGTGATCTCATGAGCTATGGGATCATTAACCAACTTTTCATGTGATGTAAGCAAATTGTATTGTTGTAAAAACAAATGTTAACTGTGAAGTGGAAGTATTTCACACTTCACTCTCATTTATGATTCATTGGAATTGGGAAGAGAATACTTCAAGAGAGGAGATTCTTTAGGTCCTTTCTTGTGTGTAAACATGTATTTTCCACTAATTGAAATAAATATGTTTAAGAAAAGTAAAGAAATATAAGATGTCCTAAATACTAGTGACAACAATGAGGTCCTTGGGGAGACTTAAGTTTGGTTACCTAAGTAGATTTCAATGGATGTCCCCTTTACTTCCCAATCTTAGTCTAGGTGGGATAATTACTAAAGAAAAAATTAACATTTGAAAAATTACGTAGTTCTAATTCATTAGTGAGAAACAATTGGGCTACAGATTGTTGAATTAACTGGAAAAAAAAAATAAGTGCAAAATAAAGAACAACCATGCATGAAACAAATTAACAATCTTGTTGTAGCATGATGGAGAGAATGATTGTCCCACTGTCCCACAAGTACAATGAGTAAGAAACATGCTGATACTAGACATAAATATGCAAAGGTGGAAGTCTGTTAATGCATGTGGTTCACACATCTTTTGAAGGAGTATCCATGATGTTAGTGTAGTCGAGACACCTGGAGCCACATGTCTGATAAAATGGAAAAAAAACTACCTCTTGGTGGGAGGATTTCTAGGATGAAAGGAATGGTCCTCTTCACCTGCAAAGAATAAGATACCATAAATTATCTACTTCACAAACAAAAACCTAAGTAAATAGAAATGAACTAAAACAAAGTTGAGTCTCCATAAATACTGTTGTGGGAAATATTGCACAAGAGTGATTCCTTCCACTTGGTTAAGGGATAGGCCCTGTAGGATGCAACAACGCCTCAGTATTAGAAGCCCCTTTTATAGTGGTGGGTGTGAGTGCTCCAAGTGATTTGGCAAATGGTTTTTAGTAACAAAAAAGCAAAGGAAAGGAAATAAAAAAAATAAAATAACATGTAATATAGGGTGAGAAATACAAACTCCAACAACCAATAGATTCCAAACCACTTATTTTATTTCCCAATGTTCAAGCATATAGGATACCTTTGAGATGTGAGCTCCAAATGAAGGGAAAAAAACTTCCTAAGGGGGGGATATTTAGTCCACATTATATTTCAAGTGGCTTGAAGAAAAAAATATGAGAACACTTTTCCCTTGAGGGTAGGAGGAAAGAGAGAATGAGCGATGGTTGACAAGAGGGAAATGGTGAGCTATGAGGAATCTCAAGCATAAATCCAGTAACATAACCTTGATATAATAATTCTCTTCCAATTAGCATTCCCATAAATTCCTTTTATAGGAAAATAGGTGTCCAAGAAATAACAAGATCCCAATGTGAACACAAGGATCCATGATGCAGATCCAAGGGACACAAGGTAGGCCATTTAAGCAAACCAAGTATGTGAAGAGAGAAAATTCAAATTTCTTGGGTAAACGGAGATTTCATCAGCATTTAATGCATTGCTAGTGGGTAAGATCCATCTGTTTTTGTCATTCATGTGAGTATCGGATGAATTTATGCATTGTTGTGTGGGTGTTGTATTGGAGACGTGCATTGTCGCACACATAAATAGGCCATTACCCATGCTGCTAGAAATTTCGACAATTTTGAGGATCTTTTGGGCTCACTCTTCTCTTTGGGTCTTGTGAATATGTATTCAATTGGATGTATGTTGTATGTTGATGGCGCTTTACCATGTAAATTGTGAAAATGTCACACGTGCGCAACACTTTTGTGATAACAAACACATCTATAGGTTCTTAACTATCTAAAAAAGAGTTTCCTTATGTTCTACTTCTCAATTGGAGTCATGTGAAGGACTTATCTAGTTAGAAAAAGGTTGAGGAGATAGTTTGAATAGTAAACAACGTCCTCCCAAAATTTAGTTGAAAGATCTTTGGTCTGCAGTAAGAACCGATCCATTTCCACCAGAATTTGATTCTTCATCTCTGTAATTCCATTCTATTGAGGGATGTGAGGGAAATACATTTTCCAATAAATACCATTCTTCAAGAGATATTCTTCAAATTGTCAAGTCACATATTCTCTACCATTTTCTGATATAAAAAATTTGATGAGTCGGCCACATTGTTTTCAACCAATGTCCTAAATTCCTTGAAAATTTCAAAGACATGATTCTTATTCTTCAAGAAATATACCGAATTAAACCTATCTATATAAGTCGTCAATGAAGGTCAAAAAACAATTTGCACCTACTAATGAGTGTTTTTCATGATGTAAACATCACTATGAACAAGTTCTAGTTGGTTATGTGATTGCCATGATTGACTAGAATCAAAGGATGCCTGATGATGGTTTCTAAGTACACATTCTCTATAAAATCCTTCAGGTGGAACAACCCTTGGGATACCTATAACCATATTGTTAGTTACCATCATTTTCAAATGTTGAAATTTCAAATTTCCAAGTCATTCATTCCAAATTTGACTTATGTCATTGGTCTAAGAAATAAGTGTTGTTGGTTTAGTCGGTCTAGTCGATATAGGATAATCAAATAACTTATAAATTTTTTCTTTGAGATCTAAAAATATTCAAGTAACATTTTCCACCCCAAGCCTTAGATCCTTTACAATAAAGCAATCTGGCAAAAACTCAATAGTATATTTAGTTAATGTAACTATAGAAACCAACAAAAAATTAGCACTCAAGCTAGGTACACAATAAACATTGGATATTTAACATGGAATTCAACATCATTTCCTCTAGCAACTCTAAGAGAATAATCATTAGCTACATAATCTTTTTGTTACAAAGCTTCACCTAAGGAAGAGAATATAGAAGCATCCTTAGCCATATGATGAGTAGATTTATAATCGACTACCCATTTAGTATGTGTGATACAAGCATGTAATGCTTGGGAAGTATTAAGAAAGGAGGTAAAATTTTCCGCAGATTAGTTGACCAACTAACCAGTCAACACGCTATCATCAAGGTGATTTACCTTTCCTTCTAAGTCCTTCATATTCTTCCAACAAGTTTTGTCGACATGTCCAACTTTCCCACAATAATTACATTTTTTCTTCTTTCGATCCTTCTTCGTTGATGACTACTCTCCTATATTTTCTTTAGTAGGTTGGTCGATACATATTGTTGATATTTCACTCAACTATGTACTTTATAATTTTTCTTGTTATTTCCTTTTAGCAAGCGAGTTGGGTAATGTATGCCGATATTCCCTTCTTCAACCAACTTTTGTTGGTATTTAATCAACAAACCATAGAATATACCAAAGGGAATTCCTTACCATCTTTCTTACATGACATCCAATTGGTACAAAAGGATGAGCATAAGACATCATAAAGGTCCTAAAACTTATCAAGACTAGTTTAATGAGTTTTCCATCCTTCTTTAGAAAATTCTTACCACATTCACCCAATTTCAATTATATATTCCAATTTAAATTTCAAGAGTATGTATTAGTGTTAGAGAATAATACATCCTTAGTACCATAGTCTTATACCTTATCCTCACACTTTCATTTTCTTTTATGTAGTGATTTCTATGGTTTAGACATAGGTAAATTGATCATTTTCCATAATCGATGCCCTCCTAGTTGATCATTATGCACAATTTATGCACTCCAAGTTTATCATTCTAACACCAAGGTTCCCACATTGATTGAATCCAATTAGGAATGTGTTCCCCTTCCCCCCTTTTCAGGTATTTTGACTCCTATGAGGTGTTAGTGCATGAACTAGGTAGTTTTTTTCCTTCCTTGGGAATTTATTTCCTCCTTTGACCACTCCCACTCACCCATGTGCTCACCCATGCCTTTCAAAACTTTATTGATGTTCCAACATTCCTTTTCCATGTTTACACAAGGATTCGTGATCATTTGGGATGAGTTGGAGGATTATTGGTCCACCTTGGGGGGTTTGAGGGTCAAATCTTGGGCTACAACTTGTATGCTTTCACATGGCCTCCAAGCCATCAAAATTTTTCCCTATTGTACTATATACTTGTTCTAAACATAGTACATGTTAGACAGTGACAATAATATCCATTATTGACTTCATGTGTGAATGCAATTTCTGTCATTTCAACTATTTTGTGCATGTTTTGTAAACTATAGCGCCTTGTGAGATTTTATTTGGATTCTAGATCCACCTTTGTATAAATTATCACATGGTATCAGAGTTTATTAAATCTTCAAATCAATTTTAGAGTGTTTTAATTTCTTTAAGAGGGATTCTCGAGATAGATTCGAGAGTTTTCATTGCGGGTACATTCAACAATTTTTCTCCAAGAGTGCAAGCAAAAATGGAGCAGACACATGTTTTGATAACACCATTCAAGTACTTCAAATGGAAGGTAATCATGGTTATCCACTTGAGGTTGAAAGGCCTGTTCTAGAACACCATGGGGATAAATCTTGAACCAAACTCTTATGTTGAGAAATCAAAGTTCTTCAACAGACTTGATGAAGCATTTGAATTATTTGTATCAACATTTCGAGAGACTTGCTATTTCATGAAGATAGTATGAGTAATCCAAATGAATTATGGCTGAATATTGAAGCCTTGTTTGGAAATAATGATGGTATGAGAGGTCAACAACTTGAAAATGAGGTCATATCTTTGATTCCTACTCATTTTAAGACAATCCAATATTTCTTCACCAAATTAAAGTCATTGGTTCTTCAACTCAAGAAATGTGGCATAGAGAATAAGTAGGAGCAGCTCATACTATCCATACTTTCGAAGCTAGGGACAAAGTACTCTGTGTTTGTAAGAACATTTCACTCTAGCAAGCTCATAGCTCGAAACTGACACATGCCTGCATTGGCTGAGTTCATGATATCTTTGACCCAAGAGCAATACAAGCTACTGCAAATGGGTACCATCAAATCCAAAAAAGACCAAGCCCTTGCTGCAAGAGTTTTGAATCCATCCAAGGGAAAGAAGAAAGCAAAGGATTCTAAGCAGCAAGACAAGAAGAAACAAGACAAGCCCAAATCTTCAGATGGAGGTTTGAATCCTTGCAAGGAGAAGGACATGAAGAAGCAGGAGAAGACTAAATGTACCCACTATCACAAATGGTGGCATCCAGAGAGTGCATGTATGAAGAATACCATTAATATGATGGCACAACTGTTGGAGAAGAACAACATCCCACTTCTTGAGGGAACAAGGAAGAAGGATGGAGGTTTAGGCTTAGACAACATGGAGAGGTGCCATGCATTGGTTGATGGTTCTTTAGAATATTATTTCGTCATTATTGATTCAGGAGAATCATGGAACATTGATTATATCAAATATTTATTCACATCCATGAAATCTCTACCAACAAGGTGGTGGCATTGGGGTTTGTTGATCATCAAGATAAGATGTACAAATTCTCTCATTTCCTTCCCTACTCCAGAGGGAAAACACTCCTGTCTCATGCCAATGAAACCATCAAGCTCTGGCATGAGAGGTTGGGCCATATGAACTACAGATACCTACAGGCATTGAGCAAGGATGGCATGGTGGAAGGCCTTTCTCCTATCAATACCTCCAATGGTGCATGCATTGGTTGTGTGGTGGGAAAACATTCTGAGCGCGGCTATGAGAAAGGGAAAGCAAGGAGAGCTACTCAAATTTTTGGATTGGTGCATTCATATCTTATTGGACCTCTCCCTACACCTTTGTTGAGATTTATTTTATTATCATTTTTGGTGATTAAATAACACATTTAAACACATATTTTATTATCTTTAGTATATTTTATGTCATGCAGATCATTATTTCAGCACAAGGTAAGAGCAAATTTGATATTATTACAACGTTGGTTATTAATATCATTTTTATGATTTTATTAACTCAAAATTATATTATTTAAAACATATTTAATGTATTATTTCATATGTATATTCGTTTGCATATTTTATAGTTTTTTTGGGAAAATTAACACCAAAACGCATTCCGCCTTCCTTTCACACAATATGTCCAGCTCACGATCCAGCTTGGTGTTCAGCTCATCATCCAACTGTCACACAAAATTTGCTGGTGGTTTTCCATGTTTGACCTAGATCGATGCACATATATCCAGCTCACGGATTAGTGTTCCGCTCAGCTCGTCCCTCAGCTTGCGCGCTGGCCATAACCGGTTTTGGGCATTTAAACATGAAACAGCCTGCAACCAAACTAATCATCCATGCATCTGGGTAATAAAGCCTTGTTCTAGATAGCACTCCATTTTTCAATCTCCTTCACTTGCCACCTATATGCTCACTATCCACGTGATTCAAAGGGATGGAACGGTCTGCATCTTGGAAGACCGACTGTGTCACCGCCCTCGGTCTCCACAACACCATCAGTCTACATGCTCGGGATGATGAGGGACCTGCATTCTATAAACCTAATTTTTTGTACAATGCCTGTGTTCAACACCAGCCCATCAACCACACTAAGGAAGGGATTAACACCACGCTAAAGAAGATATGCCATGTGAAAGGAGGAATATCACACCATGTTCACACTGTAGATGTTGGAGACATTTACCACCATACAGACTCAATTTGTTCAATTTGTCCTAGTTAAACCACTATCCTAAGTATTATTGACTTAATTAACATCAAAGGAGCACTAGATGACATCAGCTAGATCATACCCACGCCTACCTTCAGTTAAGGAGGCTAACTTATCCTTCTCCTACATTCGAGGAGGCTAACTGGAGCACTCCGGGGGTGATCTCAGTGTCATTAATGCCCCATATTGATAACTGATGGTTACAATCAGTTAAATAGAGCAATGAAGGTTCCCTCCATCATTAAATTGATTATTTATTGATTATTTAATGAACTAGAGTCAACAGGGGTTCCTGCAACCACTTCTGATGTTTAGTTACACTTCAGTTAACCTCATCGGGGTTCATTGGAGTCATTGAAGTGCTACCACTTGTTGGTTGGCTTGTTGTGACATGTGTCTGACCTACTTTCAGTTATACTTAGTCATTTATTGCACTCCAACTTTAGTTAGGGCTCGGTTGAGTAAATTAGGGTTTTGATCACTGATTAACTTGAGTGTTGACTATGGCTTACATTCAGTTAAGCCAGACTCACTCATTCAATTCGAATGACCTCCTTGGGAATTAAAATTTCTTTGTCGTTCATGCTTGTAGCATGAAATTGTAATGTATTACTCACTCTTTGTGTGAATATACAATCCAGCTACTCATTCTATAGCCCTTTTTCACCATTTTCATGAATTATTGTCATTAATCTATTGATGAGACTGTGTTTAGTCCCTAAATCACTATGCAATATTAATATGGTATCAGAGCTCACAGTAGGATGAAACTCAAATCTCTCAAAAACAAGGTTTTTGATAGATCTTTCATGAAAATTAAGCAATAGCTCAAAAATCCAGCACTACACCAGAATCCAAGGCTTACCACTTAATACCCCAATAAATAAAATGTTGGTCAAGCTTGCTTGATCAACTATACTGGGTGTGATGAAAGCCTAAAATGTGCAGGCTTCTGACCTTACAGTGCCCCTTTTGTTGTGATTTGCAGGTTTTAATAGGTACAAATTCAAATGGACTCATCAGTCCCTCTTCTCACCCCATTCACAAGCTACTCAAAATGGAAGTTGAAGATGATTGCGTCTCTGAAGAGACGAGGTCTCTATGAGGTGTCTATTGGACTTGGAAAAGAGTCTTCATTCACAAGCTACTCAGAATGGAAGTTGAAGATGATTGCATCTCTGAAGACGCGAGTTCTCTATGAGGTGTCTATTGGACTTGGAAAAGAGTCTTATCATAATGAGAATGACTGGCTAAATGACGGTGATAGAGCTTTTGGAGCAATATGTCTGGCCCTTTCTCCTAGCTTGCGCAACCTTATTGGTTCTACTGAATAGCCAAAGGATCTCTAGACAAAATTGGACAGAAACTTTGGCAAGCATAATGAGGATCATAATATCACTTTTGGAGATCACATCCAGCACCACAAGAGTTCTTTACTCAAAATTATCTCCCTCTACTCTCTCTGATGAAGTTGTTCAAGATGAAGATGAAGCAGAATCTTCTACATAGTCAATTCGAATTGAAGAAAGTCTCCATGCAGTGACTCCTTCTCCTGATGATCCAAAAGTTCATGAGATATCTGATATCTCATCTCCTCATATTTCTAAAACAGAATAATACATTTGAATCTCTGATATTAAAGAAAAATACTGCTGCATTTCCATGCAAACATTCACCAGTGATTTTCCTTTGAATTCTGTGCAAAATTTACCAGTAATTGCTTCCGAAAGTGAAGAGAAATTTGATTTTTCTTCCTATAATGTTGCTGCTGGTGTGAAAATATGTAATACCTTGGATATTTTGGAAAAAATATCAGATTACAATAGTGATCAATTCGCTCCCCATGATCTAGATCTTCCAGCAAATTCCTGCAGGATTGCATGCACCAAAATTCAAAATTTTGAAGAAAAAGACAACTGTGCATCCACCGTCTCAGTTGACCATACTTTTGGATCTGATATGAACCTTATTAGATCTGATATGATCTTATTTGTATATTATCTGATATTTATTGGTTCAAAATTTCAGGTTCATAAACCTTCAGTACTGCTTGTAGTTGTTCTCATCAACGGTGTGAAGAAACAAGTACCACAAGTCTCCTTCGAAACTGTTGCTGGGGATTTGATTTGATTTCACAGTTTTGGATCTATTGTGAACTTATTTAGATCTGATTTAATTTATTATATGATATTATTTGGTTCATATTTTAAAATCCAAGAGCTTTCCATCATGCTTGTAGCTGCTCTCACCAATTTCGGTGTGAAAAATCAAGTACCGCACTTTCTTTTCAAAACTGTTGATGGGGATTTGGTGTTAGTTTCCTCATATGAGGTTGCTGATATTTTATTATCTGATTCATTAGCTATTTCAAAAGCTATATCATATTATGGATCTCAATCATTCACTCTCCACAGTCCTAAGGCTTATCTACCTTTGGTCACATGCTCATCTCCTCACAGAACTAGTAAAGAGGAAGACATTTTGCATCTGCTTGGACACTTTCTCCTAAGATTTGGGGCTGATTTTACCACTCATGGTTTTCTGTTCAAGTATGAAACATATTAGTTTCTTGATTTTTCCACACATGGTTCGAATCCTCAAGAACCTTTGCTCTTTCTTCAGATGATTTCAGCTACTCTACATGGGTCCAGTTTTCACCGTGCAGCTGTTTATATTTCTGATTCAATTGAGTGAATTGTTCTTCTTCCAAAGTGGAATATTCCTCCAGACATATTAATTTAGTTTGGATTCAGAGGTTCACATGCATAGTATCAGGATGCTGCTACATAGAAGAACCAAAATTTCTTGATTTACTGCTTAGTTTGAGGGGGGGTATTTTTCCCATGAGGTTTTCCCCGTTTCCTTGGTTATATTAAGCAGTTACTTTATTGTACAAGGTGACCTATGGCCTTTGTTTCCAGGGACCTAGCATTCTTATGCACTTTATGTTTTCTACTCCTCCTGAGTATAGCTTAAGGGGGGGTGTTGGAGACATTTACCACCATACACACTCAATTTGGTCAATTTGGCATAGTTAAACCACTATCCTAAGTATTATTGACTTAATCAGCATCATAGGAGCACTAGATGACATCAGTTAGATCATACCCACACCTACCTTCAATCAATGAGGCTAACTTAGCCTTCTCCTACATTCGGGGAGGCTAACTAGAGCACTCTGAGGGTGATCTGAGTGTCATTAATGCCCCATATTGCTAACTGATGGTTACAATCAGTTAAACAGAGTAGTGAAGGTGCCCTCCATCATTAAATTGATTATTTATTGATTATTTAATGAACTGGAGTCAACAGGGGCGCCTACAACTACTTCTGATGTTTAGTTACACTTTAGTTAACCTCATCGGGGTTCATTAGAGTCATTGAAGCGCTACCACTTGTTGGTTGGCTTGCTGTGACATGTGTCTAACCTACTTTCTGTTAGATTCAGTCATTTATTGCACTCCAAATTCAGTTAGGGCTTAATTGAGTAAATTAGGGTTTTGATCAATGGTTAACTTGAGTGTTGACTGTGGCTTACATTCAGTTAATCTAGACTCACTCATTCAATTCGAATGACCTCCTTGGGAATTCGAATTCTTTGTCATTCATGCTTATAGCATGACATTGTAATGTATTACTCAATCTTTGTGTGAATATATAGTGCGGCTACTCATTCTGTAGCCATTTTTCACCATTTTCATGAATTATTGTCATTAATCTATTCATGAGACTGTGTTTAGTCCCTAGATCACTGTGCAAGATTAATAGTAGAGGTCACGCTCACGCTAAAGAAGGAAGACATCCATGCATTGGTTGCTGAAATCAATTATATGCCTTTAAAGATTGACTAAAATTAGAGAGTAGTCTACCTTGGAGGGTCAACTTGCTCATCTCTCATGTAAACTATATATATCAGTCTCTGAATAGGGAGCAGAGTTAGTCAAGAGAGAGTTAGTGAAGTATTTTGTTAAGCAGTTCATAGTCACTATAAGTTTGTTTCTGAATTTGAATAAAGAGTTGTATGCATTGCTGTTGAAGATTGTGTTTGAGTAGGAGTTAGCAGACATCACCCCTTATTGTTGAGAGGGCCCCTCATCAACCAGAGGTTCATTTATTTGTTTAATTCAATTCTTTCTTTTTTGTTTTAGCTAGTCTAGTTTAATTTCCATTTTGTTTTCATTGGATAATAATAAATGCTATTTTATTTCCCGTATTACATTAGATTAGTTTTATTTTAGTAGTTAAACAAGTAGATGCGTGCATAGCTTTGCTTTCAGTCATTTGTTTCCAGTCATTTTCTTTCAGTTGTTTGCTTTCAGTAATTTTTTTTATAGTCATTTCATTCCAGTATTGCTTTCAGTCTTTATTTCCAAACATATAAAATAGTTTTCTTCCATTTGAATTCAGTCTTGTTTATTTATTTCCTGTTATGAATTTGTTTATATGAAATAGTTTGCTTTCATTTAGATTCAGTTTTGTTTATTTATTTCCTTGCATGAGCTTGCTTAAGTTAATTTCTAGTCTGTTTAAATTAATTTCTAGCTTACTAATTAGTTTAATATGGAATACTTTCTTCTTGTTTAAGAGTTAGTTTGAAGTTAATTTGTTGATTAAATAGGTTTGTTTATTGATTCCACGCATTAGGTTTAGATCTACATAACTTCAGCTGAAGAATTAGTTCATTTAGGTTAGTTTTTACCATTCTCAACTGTACGGACTACCATTCAGCCACCCTTTACAAACCTACTGTTCAGTCTGTCATTTAACCCTCAGTTCTATTTTTAGTGTTTTTTATGTATTTTAAGATTGTTTCTAGTTTTGTTTTGTCAATATTTGGATTATGTTTGTAGTTGGTAGTTTTATTTAAGCATTACAATTAAAGTTTGACTATTTTGGGTTATTGATTAAGGTTTTATTATTCTTCTTTTATTTTCTTTTCACCTTAAATTAAATATAGATTAAGTTGTTTTTATTTTCTTGAATATTAAACATTGATTTCATTTTACTATTGTTTTACGTCATGGTTTTGTTTTTCAAATGCATATAGAGTTTTAGGTTAGATGTCTTATTTTTAAGAGGAAGTTAAATTCTCTGTAATCATAGGAGTCATTCTTGTTTTTAATATGTATTTATTGAAGAATAGAGTTTAAATATCTTTATTAAGTTTTCTACTTGCTTCTATTTATTATCTTTATTATTTTTTCTACTTGCTTCTTTCAAAGTTTTATTTATTAAGTTTTCTACTCACTTTTTCAGTTTTCTATTTTTTGTAAGATAAGTTGTCTTTTTACCCCAGCCTTCCGCTTAAGGAGTAGTTAGTTGGTTATTTGTCAGTCCATTTGTTATAATTCATTTTATGTATGAGTTAGTGTTTGAACTTATAAGTATTATTATTTATATTTTTGTTTTAGTAGTTGTTTAAAATTTGATACTCCAGTCCAGTCCGATTATTCAGATAGTATTAGGAGTTTGACTCGGTTTTTCATTTTCAAAGATCTTTCGATATTTTGTTTATTAAAATATCTCCACGACACCCTAGGAGCCATTTTACCTTTGCATATATTTTGTATCAACTCTAAGCTTACCAACCCCGGTAGATAATTAAATATGAGGTTTATTTAAGATAGTATAACACACACAAAATTTTGGTGTCATTGTCGGGGAGTTGTTTTATAAGGTAGAATAAATAGCGTTCCTTTATAAAGTTTAGATAGATATACGGATTACTTTTATATTACACAGCAAGAGGGAGGGGAGAACAGTAAGACTCCATGACGACTTCACTATGAAATTCTTGAAATTTTCGTGGTGTAATAGCCAGACGCATCCACTATAGTGGGGTGCCCCAAAGCCTTGTTGTTCCTTTGTTTTTTTGTAAGTGTGTTATTTTCTACATTTTTCATATACTTGTTTCTCTTTTTTTAGAATCGGTGCATCTGTTATAACAAGCGCCCCCAAATCCAACAACAATAGTAATAGCATAAGTTTCCTTTAATTTAGTTTTCTTTTCATGAACAGATTTAGAGATCCTCAGGGTAGATTTATTAAGATAGGAAAAGCTATCGACATTTCTACTAAATTTTCCATGGGATATAATACCCCAACTACTAACCCACGAGAAAGGTATCGAAAAACACTTGAAGGGAGTAATTCTGCTTATAAACCTAAAGAAACTCTTCCAAGAGATCTTACCAAGGGAACCATTAAAGGAGAAGGAACCTTGACCAGAGGCCCTGAGGACCTCATTCTAGAATAAATTCAGAAGGATCAACCACTAGTAACCTCTAGTTCTCCACAAGTCACAAAACCAAAGGATATGACCTTTTCACTAGTAGGATGTCCGAACTTTGTTGACCTTGTTAATCCTAAGAAGGTAAAATCCCTCTTTGGAAACCCCATAGATACAGTCATCTCACAAATTGAGACATCCACAATAAAACCTACTTTCCCTCTAGGGTTCAATAAGAAAACGGTTTACTAGAGGAATATCTCTCCTGAAACAAAGCATTGGGACGCTCTATTATCACCTCGAAAGGAGCATCCTAGGTATATTTATATTAAAAACCCAGCCTATATGGTGGGACGGGGAGGGAAGAAACATCATAATGAAGTTAGAAATAACGAAGGAGAAGGAGAAAATCAAACTGAGGCTACCTTCGGGTTCGTATTCTAGATACTGTACTGGATGTAAATATGAAAAACACCCCTCCTTCTTCTTTACCTACCTTTTATCAAAAAATTAATGAGGACCCGGACACATTCTTGTTTGATTTTGATATTCTCTATAGGAGCTATAATTATCTACAAGATTCTCACAAACTAAAACTCTTTCCCGCTACATTAAAAGATTCTTCCTTGCGATGGTTCATGGGATTAGCTGAATCCACTATCAGGACTTGGGATGACATGAGAACCTCATTCTTGTGAAAGTATCAAGAATATTGCAAACCTAAAGATTCTCTACACAATATATTCAAGATACAACAACTTGAAGATGAAAGCCTAGAGGATTATCTTGAAAGGTTCGTTTATACACTTCATAAATCAAAGTATCATGACCTTCAAGAAGATGCAGTACATACACTTTTTCTCAAAGGAACTTTCAAGGAATTTCTAAAGAATCTTAATCTCATGGAAGCGACGATATTTCTCATAAGACCTTTGCACAGATCGGTGAGATGTGCAAAAATTATTGTAAAAGTAGGGGGGAAGTTGGGAAAAACTTTCGAGAGCCTTATAGTAGAAATGTAACAGGGAACATTCCTAGTTCATGAGGGGTTACAAGGATGGAATTGGGTAACCTATTGGAAAATTTTAAGATGGACATCTTAGGATCCATGGGTTCTCAATTAGATGATTTACAAGCCAAGAAAAGGCAAGATGAAGAACGGGCAGAAATGAGTATTTTCTGTCCAAGGTGTAGAACAAAGCATCCTCAAAGGGAATGTACGTTAAAAAATATCTCTATATGTCACATTTGTATAGAGGAACATCCGACAGATAATTGTCCATCCTTGCCTGGATTGCAAGCCATCTATAAGAGTGGGTATGTAGGTGAAACATCTAGGAGGCCTCCTTGGAAATATAGAGATCAACCAGCATACCAAAGTTTTCCACCACAATCCCCTCCCTATTACTCTCCATACCAACAACCCCAATAATGGAACAATCCTAATTGGCAGAGTTAGCCACCTCAACATCCTCGTCCTCAATTTCCATAGAAACAGTATTGGTCACAAGGGTGGAGAGGAAATCCATACCCTCAGTCACAACCTATCCCTCCAACTAATCATCTTTATCCTCAACATCCACCAAATTTCCAGCAGCATTTTCCTAGATTTGTACCTCTAGTTCCTCTCATTGCACAACAACCTCATCACTTCCAGAATACAAATCCTCCACAACTGACATTCTTACCTGCACAATCGATACCTAACCCTAATAATAAACCAACTCAAGCTCTTAACAATATTGAGTTGCAAACTCTTCCATCCTACCTTGTTTCGACTATACCTATACATGAGATTCAATTACGGTCTGGAAGAGTTGTTAATGATAAACCCAGAACATTAGTTGTCATTCATGAGGAAAATGAAGAAGAAGAAGATTCAAATGAACCCATGGATGATTCCATCTTGGAGGATGTGAACATTCCAAAAGTTCCAGTACCTACCCATCCTCTGCAAGAACCTATTCAGGAACAAAGAATTCCTCCATATCCGGCAAGACTAGTAATAAAAAAACCCGTAGTTCATTCTGAGTATGATATCTTGAATGAATTAAAGCATATATGTATCAAAATCCCATTATTGCAAGCTATTAAAGATATACCAATTTATAGTAAGGTAATAAAGGAATTATGCATTAAATTCCCAGGGAAGAAACAAAAAGACCCCCTTACAATTCATGTCATAGGAGATATGTCTGAATATATGTCAGATTAGTCCTAGATTGCAAAATATACAAATCCAGGAGCCCTAGTAGTGACTGTAATGATAAATAACACCGCCACAAATAACACATTAATTGATTTAGGATCAGCCATCAATATGATGAACACCGCAGTTTTAGAAGCTTTACAGTTGGGACAATTTCTTCGACCTACCCCTTCCATCTTGGATCTATCAGACTGTACTATGATAAATGCTGCTGGAGTCTTAGAAGAAATTATTGTATCAGTAGCTTCATGGGAATACCCCATCGACTTTATGGTCATAGAATCAAAGGATCCTTCTAAAGGACACCCTATTATCTTGGGAAGACCATGGTTAGCTACTGCCAATGCTTTTATAGGATGTAGGGATGGGAAGATGACCATTTCCAATGGGTTGTCTACCCAAAGACTTATTTTATATCCCCCAACACAACCAGTAAATGAAAATTCATGGTGGTTAAATTGTTCCTTTGGGGATGAAGATTTTGATGACCTTTCCTTTCTTGGTGATTTCTCCTGGGCATTGCAGGAGCAGACTACTAAGAATTTATTGAATCATTTTATTTCCTCCACCACTAGTATAGATTTTCCTTAGTCATTTTCTAAATTTGATCAAATATTTGGAGATGAGTTTCAAGAAAATATGGATCTCTCAATGTTTACAGAAACACCGTGTTTCTTCACAATCGAAGAGCATACATGACCTTTCACCATACCTTGTGAATTCGGCCCTGAAAATTTTTTGAACATAAATGCAGGATTAAGTGAAGATCAACAAGCTCAACTACTTAAGGTTCTTGAAAAACAAGCTGGAGAATTCATATGGGAATAAACTGATATGAAGGGTATACACCCTGACACTTGTATTCACCACATTTATATGGATCCAAATATACCACCTGTAAGACAACCTCAGAGGAGGATGAATCCTGCTTTGAAGGATATAGTAAAAAAAGAATTACAAAAACTCCTTACCGTTGATTTCATCTATCCTATTTCTAATAGCAAATGGGTGTCTCCTCTAGTGGTAGTTCCAAATAAAGTTACAGGGAAATGGTGTATTTGTGTTGATTTTAGGGAATTGAACAAAGCCACTCTTAAAGACAGATAGATTTTTATCATTTAATCTAGCATTATATTAGGATCTTTAATTGAGAGAATAACAAGCACAGCAATCAAACATAAGAGACAATGAACACAATTTTTTTCCTTGGGGAAACCATAAAGCAGAAAACCCCACAAATTCCTCAGAGATAGAATCAACACCAAAAGAAAAACCCCAAAAATAGTAAGATGATCTCCTGACAGTAGTAGTCTCTCTCTCTTGTCCCAACAACTTCTTGTCTCTTAGTTATGTGCTACAACTGAGTGTGAGTGAATGTGTAATAAATAGAGAGGCTCACTCTCTATTTATACTAATTCTCGACTTGACAATAACTCACTAGGGCCGACTTCTCTAGGAGATTCTAATAACCCTAGGGCCCCACAACTGCAGGGACTTTAACCCTTGATCAATAGGAGTGTTACCCACAATGACTTGACATTACTTGTTTACATTATTGAATCTCCCGATAGGAACATTGGGGCATGACATGACTCAAATACATTACAGACACTTCCTGGAATAAACATCGGGGTGTAATACATAAGATATACAGATGAATACATTCCAAAGTTACAATACATCAACACTCCCTCTTAACTAGGAAGGTATTCTCTCGACACAATTTTTTAGCACTGGTCTTCTTCTCTGTATCAACTAGATCATCATCAAGTTCTCATCATCTTCATATTCAAGTCATATCAGATCTAGATCATCACTTGATCTGGATCATTACTGGAACATCATCACTGGATCTGGATCATTACTGGAACATCATCACTGGATATGGATCATCACTGGATCTGGATCATTACTAGAACATCATCACTGGATATGGATCATCACTCGATCTGGATCATTACTGGAACGTCATCACTAGATCTAGATCATCACTGGATCTAGATCATCACTACTGGATCATCATCACGGGTGCTATCTCGTGCTTCTTCTTGTCACAGGAAGTTCTATAGAGCCATCCCTTTTTCATGTTGGTTGTAGCCCTAGCCTCCATGTATGTATTACTATAGCACTTATATCTAACACTAAGTCAGAATGGCCCACCCAACACTTACATTTGACCATGAGAGGAACACATCCAACACCATGTCAGAAAGGCATGCCCAGCACTCACATATGACCATGGGAGGAACACATCCAAGAACCATGTCAGAAAGGCTGAGCACTTACATTCACCAGCATGATAGGACACACCTACTATCATCTGTGAAAATGCATAGCACTCACAACCACCAGCATGATAGGACACACCTACTATCATCTGTGGAAAGGCTCAGCACTCACATCCACCAGCATGGTAGGACACACCTACTACCATATGTGAAAAGGCACATCACTCACATCCACTAGCATGATAGGACACACCTACTATCATCTGTGGAAAGGCACAACACTCACATATGATCATGTGGGAACCAATCCCATAGTCACATCAGAATGGCTCTCAGCCCTAGGCTAAGGATTCCTGGTAATTGACCAGGTGCTTCCATTCTCCCAGAGAATGGCCTTCAGCACTTATATATGATCATGTGGGAACACCTACCACAATCACATCAAAATGGCCTTACACTTATATCTGATCATGTGAGAACACATTCCACAGTCATACCAGAATGGCCCTTAGCTCTAGGCTAAGTATTCCCGGTAACTGACCAGGTGCCTCCATTCATAGAATGGAATTCAGCGCTTATATCTCATCATGTAGGAACACATCCCATAGTCAAATTAGAATGGATCAGCACTCATATTTTACATGGAAGGTACCAATCCTCTCACCATGAAAGAATGGGTTAGCCCTTACATATGACCATGGAAGGAACCAATTCTCTCACCATGTCAGAATGGCTCACAGACTCGTCACTTCCCCTTGAAGGGAACCTTGATCTGGAGAACACCAAGCTTCTCCCTGAAGTATTCAAACTTCACTTTGGCCAATGGCTTAGTCAACACATCAGCTATCTATTCATCCGTCGCAATATACTAGAGCTTCACTACTCCTATCTGCACCATATCCATGATATAGTGATACTTGATATCGATATGCTTCGACTTGTCATGGAACATTGGGTTCTCCGACAACTTCACACAACTCTAGTTGTCATAATATATACAAGTAGCATACAACTGGAGATCAAATAAATCAAACGTTAGCTTCCTAAACCATACTGCCACATAACTAGATGAACAAGCTGTGACATACTTTGCTTCAGCTGTACTTAGTGCCACGCAAGACTGTTTCCTACTAAACTAAGATATCACACCTGATCCCATACTAAAGCAACACCTTGAATTGCTCTTCCTATCGATGGAACTGCCTTCCCAATATGAATCAACATAACCATCCAAGTTAGTATTCTGATTCACCTCATACTTGGTCCCATAATCAACTGTACCCCTCAGGTATTTCAAAATATGCTTTACAGTAATCAGGTGAACATGTCATGGATCTGTCAGGAACTGGCTCAAGGTGTTCACAACAAAGAAAATATCTGATCTCATATTCATCAGGTACATCAAGGACCCAATCATCTAATGATACATCATAGCATCAACTGATTCTAATGAAGCATCGCTCAATAGATTTAGATTTGATTCCATAGGTGTGGTCATGCCCTTACAGTCCATCGTCCTGAACCTCTTCAGGATCTCTATCGTATACTTCCCTTGTCCTAACGAAATTCCATCTACATTCTGCCACACCTTCATGCCTGCAAAATAGTGCATCATACCCAAGCCCTTCATTTCAAACTCAACAACAAGCTTCCTCTTCATATCAGAAATCAACCCATCCATACCTATCACAAACAAATCATCTACATACAGTAGGAGTATCACTGGGTTACCATCTTCAACCTTGTAGTGAAGGTTGGAATCTACTTTACTTTTGGTAAAGCCCAAACTGGATAGAAAGCTATCAATTCTGCCATACCATGTCATGGGTGCCTATTTCAAACCGTACAGGGCTTTCTTCAATTTACACACATGAGTCTCCCTATCATGTGTCTTAAAACCGAGTGGTTGCTCCACATACACTTCCTCTTCCACTACACCATTCAAGAAAGCAGTCTTGACATCCATATGGTGTATCTTCTATTTCATCACTGCAACCATAGCAAGTACTTATCTGATGGAAGTGTATCTGGCTACAGGTGCAAAAGTTTGCTCATAATCTATTCCTTCTTTTTTGGAGAATCCATGAGCCACAAATATTGCTTTATATTTTTCTATTCTACCTCTGTAGCATGCTTGATATTGTAGATCCATTTGGAAGTTACAACAGACTTCCCTTCTGGTCTTGGGACAATATCCCAGACATCATTCTTCATGATTAATTGATACTCTTCGATCATAGCATCCTTCCATTATTTCCTTTCTACCGCTTCTTCATAGTTGGAAGGTTCTTTATCGATGAAGTCACATAATAAGGATACATAACCAGAGCAGGACCTGGTTCTTTTTCATTTTCTATGATTTTCTTCTGGAGCCCCATATCTTTCTACACCTTGGATAGCTTCTAGTACCCAAGCAGGTTTCCTCTTGTAAGGATTCTTCTCTTGAGGTGGATCTACAGGTTCTTGAGGTTCTTCTAATTCTCGATCTTCTTCTTGAATTTCTTTGTTCATGGTTGTGTCATGAATTTTGGGTGCTTCTATTTCTTTAGGTTCTTCAGCAGGTCTCTTTCTGGATTTGTTGTAAGATGAGTATTTGTCAAATGTTATGTCCCTGCTGATTTCAATCTTCTTGAATCCTGGGAAGTATATTCTATAAGCCTTCAAGCTTTCAGAGTATCCCACAAATATACCCTTATTTCCTAAAGGATCTAACTTTGTCCTCTTTTCTTTCAAAATGTGTATGTACACTGGACAGCCGAATATTCTGAGATGGCTAACTTCTGGTTTCTTTCCGAAAAAGACTTCTTCAGGTGTCTTGTTCTCAAGTACTCTGTGTGGAGTACGGTTCTGCACATACACTGTTGTTTTGGTAGCTTCTTCCCATAGATGCATGGGAAGATCTTGATCATGAAGCATGGCCCTTGCAGCTTCCATGATCATTCTATTCTTCCTTTCTACAATTCCATTATGTTGTGGATTATATGGAGTAGTTAACTCCCTCTTAATCCCTGAATCTTTGCATAATGCTTTGAATTCATTTGATGTGAATTCTCCACCATTATCTGATTGAAAGGTTTTGATATTCTTTTCTATATGGTTCTCGATCAAGGCTTTGAATTCCTTGAACTTGCTGAATACTTCGTCTTTGTTCTTCTAGAAGTATATCCATGTCTTCCTAGAAAAATCATCAATAAAAGAAACATAAAATACATACCCGCTTAATGAACTTGATGACATTGGATCGTATACATCGGAGTGAATGATTTCCAAGATACATTTTTCCTTGCTCTTGCTACTTGGAAATGTCTTCTTTGTGTTCTTTCCTTTTGCATATCCTTTGCAGACTCCATCATGTTTTGCCTGGATTTCTAGAATACCTTCAACAGCTTTTATTGCAAGTGGTAGTGCTCTGTAATGCACATGTGAAATCCTTCTATGCCAAAGTTCATTTGGATCTATTGTGTCATGGACCAAGGCTTGTTCTGGATGGCCCTTCAATTTGTATAGACATCCCTCTTGTTTCCCAATCACTACTGCATCATCAATAGTCTTTTCCTTTGGCCACGTGAGAACTTGGCCATCTATAAATGAAACCCTCATGCCTTTTGCATATAATGCAGATATGGAGAGGAGGTTCTTCTTTAGTCCTGGTACAAACAATACTTCCTTCATCATCAAAGACTTTCTAGAGTCTAGCTTATAGGAGGATTCCCCACTTCCTTTTATTGGATAATGGTAGTCATCTCCAAGTTTCACCTTGTGGGGTGATTCATGTTCTGATAGTTTCACAAAGGACTCTTTCAATCCTGTCATATGTTTGGAAGCTCCATTGTCTATAAGCCAATCACTACTTCCATGTGTAATGTTTCCCATGAGAGTGGAAATCAAGACACATTCTTCATCACTTGAAGAATCATCACTTTCTTGTATGATTCTCTTTGTGGAAGTTTCATCATCCTCTGCAGCATGAGCATGATGTCTTCTCTTGTTTCCCTTCTTCTTGTGAGAGACACTTTTGTTTCTAGGACATTCTCTAGCATAGTGTCCTTTCTCGTCACATGTATAAAATCTAATTCTAGACAAATATTTTGTAGTGTTAATTTTATGGAAGTGCTTACCTTTGGGGTGATGAGAACTTCTTTTCTTGGAGTGTACTATGAGAGCTTGAAATTCACATCCCATATTTTCTTCTCGAGCTGCTATGCAAGATTTTTCTTGAGAGCATTCTTCCCATAGTCTGCTAAACTTGACTAGCTTCTTTCTTCCACAGATCCCTTGAATAAAGGAGTCCCATGATCTAGGGAGACCATTCAAGGTGGTCATTACAATCTCTGCATTCTCCACTTCTTCATCCACTGCTTCAAGTTGTTCTTTGATATAGGATACCCTTGTGAAGTATGACTTTATGGTCTCCGTATTCTGGATCTTCAGATTCTTCAACTGGTTCCTCAAAGTCATCTTCCAATTTATGTTCTTTCCTTCAAATAGTTTGGTCAGGAAATCAAACATAGCTTTAGGTGTATTTAGGGAGGACACCTGTGGTATGAGGTGATCCTTGAATGAATCAACAATAATCCTCTTAGCCATGACGAACTTATTTTTGTGTAAGACCTTAGCCTCATCTTCCTCTAGAACTGGAACCTCCTCATTGATGTAGGAGTCCAACTCATTTTCTTCGAGGACCAGGAGATCCTATACTTCCAGGCTCAGAAGTTATCAGCGCCCTCAAGATTTTCATAAAGCTTGGTATGATGAGACATATTAATTGAGAACCTCAAATGGAAATACAAAATATTTAGATCTTACCAGGTTAAGATGTCGGAACTGGATCTGGAGTTGAATTTCTACAGAGCTGGTTCAGGAGCAGATTAGGGTTTTACTTTCCTGAAGTTCTATCCAACCAAAATCTTTGATCTTGATCTCTAAAATTCAATTTTGAGGAGGATATCAATTCAGGCCTGGGTTCACTAAAAAGTTCCACTTCTGTGGAAAGCCCTAATTTCTAGCAATAGTGTCGGGTCAAAAACTGAAAATGCTTAGAATCAGATTCTGCTTTGACAAAAAGATGCACCCTGGAGAGGATAGTCAGTCCAACCTTCTTTTCCTGAAAATCCATGGAGAGATATCCAAAAGATAGGAAGCCCTAGTTTCCACAATTGCATAGTGTCTTCTTCTCAAGTTAGCTCTGATACTCTGTTAGATTTTTATCATTTAAGCTAGAACTATATTAGGATATTTAACTGACAGAATAACAAGAACATCAATCAAACATAAGAGACAATGAACACAATGATTTTCCTTGGGGAAACCATAAAGGAGAAAACCCCGCAACTTCCTCAGAGATAGAATCAGCACCAAAAGAAAAACCCCAAAAATAGTAAGATGATCTCCTGACAGTAGTAGTCTCTTTCTCTCTCTTGTCCCAACAACTTCTTCTCTCTCAGTCATGTGCTACAATTGAGTGTGAGTGAATGTACGATAAATAGAGAGGCTCACTCGCTATTTATACTAATTCCTGACTTGACAATAACTCACTAGGGCCGAAATCTCTAGGAGAGTCTAATAACCCTAGGGCCCCACAACTGCGGGGACTTTAACCCTTGATCAATAGGAGGGTGACCCACAATGACTTGACATGACTTGTTTACCATTAGAGGAAATTTCAACTCAAAATGGGCCTCCTAAAATGAACTAATAAAATAATAGTTAAAATAATAAAATAATATTTATTAATTTTGGACGAAGAAAAGAAAAAAACTACTTTTTTGTTTGTATTTTTGACATATCTCTCTGTTTTTTTACTCAAATTTCGATCGGGAGAGGTCGTTGGATGCGGAATTAAATTCTGCATCCAACAAGTACCCACTCGGCATACTTTTGATGGACCCCGCTACCCCAAAAACAAGATATAACTGAAAAAATGGAATGATGACATCATCATTCCATTTTTTCAGCTATTTCTTGTTTTTGGGGTAGAGGGGTCCATCAAAAGTATGCCGAGTGGGTACTTGTTGGATGCAGAATTTAATTCCGCATCCAACGACCCCTCCCGATCGAAATTTGAGTTAAAACACAGGGAGATATGTCAAAAATACAAACAAAAAAAGTAGTTTTTTTTATGATACCTGTCCCCAAAATTATATTAAAAAAGTGTTTAAGACCTATACGGTATTTCAAATTTAAAGCAATTTCATTGGCTAACACATGATGACATGGAATTTGAATAAAATTTAAAAGGCCCATTTTTAGTTGAAATTTCCTCTAATGATTATTGAATCTCCCAATAGGAACATCGGGGAATGACATGACTCAAATACATTACAGACACTTCCCAGAATAAAAATCGGGGTACAATACATAAGATATACGGATGAATACATTCTAAAGTTAGAAATACATCAACAAAGACTACTTTCTTTTGCCCTTTATTGACCAAGTATTAAATACCTTGTCAAGAAAGCAGTATTTCATTAGAGAGAATTTGAGGTCAAAAACGGGCCTCAAAAGGACCAAAATGTACTATAAAAATCAACTAATTACATTCTAGTAGATGACATCATCCCCCATGGTTGAGGTGGCATTGCATGAGTTAAGAATGCTTATTTGTCACATTTTCTATGGTGGATGAAAACCCATAGTTAACCAAGGTAGTGGTACAAGTACTTTTAAGTCAAAGTGAAGTACTCACAATAAAAGTCATTTTACACTTTCTCATAAAATAATATTATTGTTATTTTCAAGTAAAGTACTCACAATTCACTTTCTCATAAAATAATATTATTGTCATTTTCAAGTAAAGTACTCATAATTCATAAAAATGTCTTTTCACGTTTTTTATAAAATAATATGTTGTCATTTTCATGTTTTCTAATTTTAAATTATATATTCACTCAATTGTATTTAATATCATAATGTCAAACTAATATATATATATATAATCTTGTACTTTTAAAATAAATTAAATTCATGATTGATATTTATATGAAAAAAATATGTTTATGCATATAAATTAAATTCATTTTTGTTTAATTTTATTTACAAGTTCAAGACAAATAAATGCTAAAAGACAATAAATTTTTGAGAATTTACAATGAATCTTAGTCACATCATTGAAGACTTATTTTATTAATTTTATTTATAGTAAATTTAGAAAAGTAACTCAACCATGGTTATTTATATTGTGCATAAAAAGTAGTGTAGGAGGTGAGTTGTCATATATACATACCCCATAAAACCCCTAACTCATAATATTTTAATATATCTTATATTTTTGTAGTACATCTCTTAGGAGGCCCATTTTTGACCTCAAATTCTCTCTAATGCTCCTTTCTTGACATATATAGTGGATACAATCAATCCTATTAGCACCTGAAGATCAGGATATGACCACTTTTACATGTCCTTGGGGGACATTTGCTTATCGAGTTTTGCCATTTGGCTTATGTAATGCACTCACTACTTTTTAGCAAGTAGTCTTAGGCATCTTTTCTGATCTTATACATGACTATGTTGAGGTATACATGGATGATTTTACAACCTATGGTAATACTTTCCAAGAATCTCTTGACAACCTCAAGAAAATTTTGATTCGATGTCAAGAGACAAACTTAGCTCTTAGTCATGAAAAGTGGAAAATGTTACTGAGAGAAGGTATATTTTTAGGACACCATATTTCTTCTCAAGGAATTAAGGTAGACCCTGCTAAGATCGAAGTAATAGTTGGCCTTCAATCTCCAAAAACCCAAAAGGAGGTGAGAAGATTTCTGGGTCATGCAGGCTATTATCGTTGTTTTATTGAAAACTTTACAAAGATAGCTGGACCAATGTTTAAATTGCTCATAAAAGATGTATAATTCCAATGGACATAATCTTGTCAAAATGCTTTTGAGATTTTAAAAGCTAAACTATCATTAGCACCAATACTTAGGGGCCCTGACTGGACCCTTCCCTTCCATATATCTACTGACACTTCTAATACGGCCATAAGAGGAGTCCTAGGCCAAAAAGAAGGACAATCATCTTATGCCATTTATTTTATCAACAAAAATATTTCTCCTACCAAACTAAACTATAGCATTACTGAAAAAAGAATTTTTGGCAGTAGTCTATTCTATTAATAAAGTCCGCCATTATATTACTGGGTATGAAGTTTTTGTGCACACCGATCACTCTGCCATTATATTCTTAATGAATAAACCGATCACTAAGGGTAGAGTTACCCAGTGGCTTCTCCTATTACAATATTTTAATATTACCGTCATTGATCAACCTGGTAAAGAAAACTTAGTAGCGGATTTTCTTTCTTGTATACAACACGATAGTGATACTAAAACTTTCGATGATACTTTTCCAGATGAACATATGTTTGATGTAGTTGTTCAAACCCCTTGGTTTGCTGATATTGCAAACTATCTAAGACTGGAAAAGTACCACACCATTTGGCTCCATACGAGAAATGCCGCATAATAGTACAAAGCTCCAACTATTCCTAGGTTGATAATGACCTCTTTCATATTATCCTAGATCTTATTATTAGAATATGTGTGCAAGAGGATGAAATGAAATACATCCTCCGAGCATGCCATGATGGACCATGTGGAGGACACTTTTCTGATAAATGGAAAGCATACAAAGTACTGCACTCTGGTTATTACTGGCCAAGAATTTTTAAGGATGCTGCCAAGTACGTTAAAGGATGTGATAGTTGTCAAAGAATGGGTAGACCCATGACATCAGACCAAATTCCTTTACAACTTTAGGTCATGATTGATCCTTTTGAAAAATGGGCTCTTGATTTTGTAGGACCAATCTCTCCCATGTCTTGTAAAAACAAATATATCTTGGTTTGCACAGATTATGTTACCAAATGGGTAGAATCTAAAGCTTTGTTTAGGGCTACAAAGAAACTTTAGTAAAATTCATATATCAAGAAATATTTACCCGATTGGGTGTACCCAGAGAAATTGTCACAGACCAAGGTACTCAATTCACTTCCAAATTAATGCAAGAGCTCCCTATGAAGTATGGTATCCGACATTACAAGTCTTCACCTTACCATCCTCAAGCTAATGGCCAAGTAGAATCAACCAATAAAGTATTAGAAGCTATTTCAACCAAGACCATTCACTTACATCATAAGGATTGGGCGGATAGAATTCCAGAGGCTTTATGGGCCAATAGGGCGACATGGAGAAATACTACCGAACATACCCCCTATGAGTTAGTATATGGCAAACAAGTCCTTTTACATATTGAATTTCAAGTTAAAACCTTTCGTATGGCAGCACAGTTAGGTATGGATTTGGATGAAGCACAGAAACAATGAATCCTACAAATTAATGAATTAGATGAAATTAGACAAGATGCGCTCCAAAGAACCATGCTAATACATAATCAACGGAAGCAATAGCATGATAAATTTATCAAGCAAAAGCAATTTAGTGTAGGATATTGGGAATTACTATTCGATTCATGGTGTAAAAAATTTAAGGGAAAATTAACTACTCGTTGGTTGGGCCCTTATGAACTAGTTATAGCTTTTGACAATGGATCAGTAAAAATTAAAACAATTGACAGCTCAAAAGTTTCCTTTATAGTGAATGGACATAGAGTAAGGCTTTACCACCAAACAACATCTAGTGGCAGGATTTCGTACAAAATGTTTTACAGCACATAGAAATGGAATTGATTGAAGAGGAAGTTATTCCTCCTCCTCCTGATCCATAAAATCATTTTGGGTTATCATCAGTTATATATATGTAGATTTTTTTTGCTTCTATGAATAAATACGAGTCACTTCTGATAAAATAAATTACATGCGACTCGTTTTGCTTTCTATGTTTTTATGAATAAATTGAATCATCTAACAAATGGTTTTGCAGTTTGATCATGGATACTTTATCTCTATAAGCATCTCATGAAGTATTATCTAGAAAAGGTAATTATGCTTGTAAGGTATCTTAACTGTTATTAATTTGCAGTTTGTAGTGACAATTAAGGATAACCCCTTGCATATCATTCTTAACCGCTCCTTTTATGATTCAGATAGTTTCTGATATTTTGATTCAGACATGTATATTTTTGATTTGTTATTTCGAACAGTGCTTGATAAGACCTATTTTCATTATCATTCATCTTGTGCCTATGGATTACTAGTTCATCCTATACTTGCTATCAAAACTTGTCTCTCAAATATCTCTTTGTGATAACTCGAGAGTAGGTGGAATTTTTACCTATGGGGAACATTACTTATCTCTTCTAAAAATGATGGATTCTAAGGTTAAAGAACAGCTTTAAGTTATTCTCTTTTGACATGATTTATGATTAAGGCCAGTATGAAAATCTATGTGTAATTTTATTCTGTAAAATTGAATTATGTGTTTTAGCAGGGATTAACACGCTCTAGTACCAATCGGCTTCCATATATTTAATATCATTATACAAGGAAAACCCGCCGAGGTACTGAATAGGCCTACTAGCAGTAAGTCAATGCTGCATAACAAATTAAAACTAGGAAGCTTGATAAATGCAAGTTAACCACCAGGGTACTCAGCAGGCTCGCTGGCAACAGGATTATATTTGCATGGTACCAAGATAAACCCATCGTGGTACTGAACAGAATTGTTGACAGCGGGGTAATATCAGGTAAAGAGGTCTGGTTAATGCACTACTATGCACATGATTCATAAAATAATGATCATATATAGGAAATTTTTTGAAAAATTATAAATAAAATGTTAAGGCCCATTATCTTTACTGTCACTTGAGAATCGTTGTAAGTTGGGCTTGGACCTAGACATCTAATTCAATAAATACCTAGGATGTTTTTTTCCTAGAAATGGGACCCATAGTTACATCTCTCACACACTCCGGGGTAAAGTCAAAGTATTTTATGATGACAAGATATCTTTACAATGAGGCATAGATGCCTAGCTTTTCCTATGGCATTCTTTTAATTATATTATTGTCTCTTTTTATGGCCTTTCTAAGCACTGTTATTTTTCATAAATATACATATCTGAATCACTTTCCTTTACTAGTCAATTTTTCTTTTCTTTATAAAACAATAACAACATACTCGCATTTTTTATTATCTGAAATAAACTATTATTCTCCTTTGCATGAGGACATGCTATATCTTTGGTTTGGGGGAGGATTAGGAAGATTCAGAACAAAATATGTGTCTGCTTTTATCTTTTTATGACAAAATTGCTTATCTTTGACAAATGTTAAAGTGTTTTAAGGTTATAGCATGAAGCATGTTTTTATAAAAAGACAAATCAATCAATCAATATGAAGGATTTGATGGAAGACTTTACGAAGGATCTGAATATTGGTTCAGATGATGGTCTGAATGATATTTTGTGGTATTATAGCATGAATGATTAAAATTTGTCAACCAAATTTTGGTTTTGAACATAGTTTTATTTTTGTATGGATGGTTTGACCTTAAAATTTCTGTTGTTATCATTTTACTGTTAGCATCTTTTTATTCAAAATACACATGAAAACTTTTTTTCTTGTTAACTAAGAATGTTATTTATGCATTTGTGATATTCGTTCAATATGTTCAAAGTGTTACTTTGGACATGGTTGAACTAACTATAAACTTTATAAATTTATTTATCAAATGCATATGCTTGTTAAATGACACACATCTTGAATTTTGCTATAATAGCATGGTCTCTTAAGAAATCCAAATCTTTCACTATTCCATCATTTTTTTTACTCGTAAAATATTTTCTAATTTGACATAAAATAAATATCCATTTATAAGATTAAATTTTAAATTATTCCCTTCATTCGCTAAGTAGAAGGCAGTTACTAGCGCAACTTTTCCTTCTTCCTTAATCATTTTCTTTTTGATCAGTGGGACCTAGCATTTCTCTGGTTTGGGGGAATGTTGAGCCTTATTTTATTATCATTTTTGGTGATTAAACAACACATTTAAACACATATTTTATTATATTTAGTATATTTTATGTCATGCAAATCGTTATTTCAGCACAAGGTAAGAACAAATTTGATGTTATTACAACTTTGGTTATTAATATCATTTTTATGATTTTATTAACTCAAAATTATATTATTTAAAACATATTTAATGTATTATTAATAACCATATGTATATTCGTTTGCATATTTTATAGTTTGTTTGGGCAAATTAACACCAAAAATCATTCAGCCTTCCTTTCGCACAATATGTCCATCTCATAATCCAGCTTGGCGTTCATCTCTTCATCCAAATGTCACACGAAATTCGCTGGTGGTTTTCCATGCTTTCCCTAGATTGACGCACAATATATCCAGCTCACGGTTCAGTTTTTCGTTCATCTTGTCATTCAGCTCTCCCATCAACCTGCACGCTGTCCATAACCGGTTTTGGGCATTTAAACATGAAACAGCTTGCAACCAAAAGGATCATCCACGCATTTGGGTAATAAATCCATGTTCTAGATAGCACTCTAGCTTGAAATCTCCTTTGCTCACCACCTATCTACTCACTATCCACACGATTCAAAGGGATGGAACGGCCTGCATTCTGGAAGACTGACTGTGTCGTTGCCCTCGCTCTCCACAACACCACCAGTCTACACACTCACACTGATGAGGGACCTTCCTTTTATAAACCTACTGCTGTGTACAATGCCTACATTCAACACCAACCCATCAACCACGCTAAGGAATGGATTGACACCACGCTAAAGAAGATCTGCCATGCGAAAGGAGGAATATCATGCCACATTCACACTGTAGAGGTCACCCTCGCGCTAAAGAAGGAAAACGTCCATGTGTTGGTTGCTAAAATCAATTATGTGCCTTTAAAGATTGACTAAAACTAGAGATTAGCCGACCTATGAGGGTCGACTTGCTCATCTCTCATTTAAACTATATATATCAGTATCTGAATAAAGAGCAGAGTTAGTTAGGAGAGAGTTAGAGAAGTATTTTGTTAAGAAATTCATAGTCACTATAATTTTGTTTCTGAATTTGAATAAAGAGTTGTATGCATTGCTATTGAAGATTGTGTTTGAGTAAGAGTTAGCATACATCACCCCTGATTGTTGAGAGGGCCCCTCATCAACCAGAGGTTCATTCCTTTGTTTAATTCAGTTCTTTCTTTTCTATTTTAGATAGTCTAGTGTAATTTCTAATTTGTTTTCATTAGATAATAATAAATGCTATTGTATTTCCTATATTGCATTAGCTTAGTTTTGTTTCAGTAGTTAAACAAGTAGATGCACGCATAGCTTTGCTTTCAGTCATTTCTTTCCAGTCATTTGCTTTCAATTGTTTACTTTCAGTTATTTTATTTACAGTAATTTCATTCCAGAATTGCTTTCAGTATTTATTTCCAAACATATAAAATAGTTTGGTTCCATTTGAATTCAATCTTGTATTATGAATTTGTTTATATGAAATAGTTTTCTTTCATTTAGATTCAATTATGTTTATTTATTTCCTTCCATGAACTTGCTAAAGTTAATTTCCAGTCTATTTAAATTAATTTCTAGCTTACTAATTAGTTTAATATGCAATTCTTTCTTTTTGTTTAAGAGTTAGTTTGAAGTTAATTTGTTGATTAAATAGGTTTGTTTATTGATTCCAAGCATTAGGTTTAGATCTGCATAACTTCAGCTGAATAATTAGTTCATTTAGGTTACTTTTTACCATTTTCAACTGTATGGACTGTCATTCGAACTGTCTGTCCAGTCTGCCATTCAGCCACCCTTTACAGACCTACTGTTCAGTCTGGCATTTAACCCTCGGTTCTATTTTTAGTGTTTTTTATGTATTTTAAGATTGTTTCTAGTTTTGTTTTGTCAATATTTGGATTATGTTTGTAGTTGGTAGTTTTATTTAAGCATTAAAATTAAAGTTTGATTGTTTTAGGTTATTGATTAAGGTTTTATTATTCTTCTTTTATTTTCTTTTCACCTTAAATTAAATATGGATTAAGTTTTTGTTATTTTCTTGAATATTAAACACTGATTTCGTTTTACTGTTATTTTACGTCATGGTTATCTTTGTTTGCATATAGAGTTTAAGGTTAGATGTATTATTTTTAAGAGGAAGTTAGATTATCTATAATCATAGGAATCATTCTTGTTTTTGGTATGTATTTATTGAAGAATAGAGGTTTAAATATCTTTATTAAGTTTTCTACTCGTTTTTTCATTTTCTATTTTTTGTAAGATAAGTTGTCTTTTTACCCGAGCCTTCTGCTTAAGGAGTAGATAGTTGGTTATTTGTTAGTCCAGTTGTTATAATTCCTTTTATGTATGAGTTAGTGTCTGAAGTTATAAGTATTATTGTTTATATATTTCTTTTAGTAGTTGTTTAAAATTTGATACTCCAGTCCAATCCAATTATTAAGATAGTCTTAGGAGTTTGACCCGGTTTTTCATCTTGAAATATCTTTCGATATTTTGTTTATTAAAATATCTCCATGACACCCTAGGAGGCTTTTTAACTTTGCATATATTTTGTATCAACTCTAATCCTACCAACCTCGGTCGATAATTAAATATTAGGTGTATTTAAGATAGTAGAACACACCAAACAACCTTCATATGGAGGAAGAAGGTATGTGTTGACCTTCATAGATGATTTCTCAAGGTTTTGTTAGGTCCACTTTCTCAAACTCAAATCTGAAGCTTTTGAGACTCTTATGGTTTGGAAAGCCCTGGTTGAGAATCAATGTGGGAACAATATCAAAGTGCTTTGTACTGATAATAGTAAATATTAAGTGATCAATAATTTGCAGAAACTATGTCAAGAATGTAGTATCCAAATGAAACATTATGTCCCCTACACACCACAACAAAATGGTGTGGCAGAGAGGAAGAACAAGGCGCTCAAGGAGATGGAAACTTGTATGATTGAAGCTAAGGATTTGAGTCCTAATATATGGCCTCAAGCTAGTAACTATGATTCATACATTCAAAATAGGGCTCTTCAAAAATCAGTATGTGGAAAAACACCATATGAGGCTTAGTTTGGTCACAAGCCAAATATTTCACATTTCATAATTTTTGGCTCAAGGGCTTGGGCTAGGATACCTCCAAAAAAGAGAAATGCCTTGAAGCCACAAAGAAAGGAGTGCATCATGGTTGGATTTGATGAATATACAAAGGGCTACAATCTCTTCCATACCTCAACTCAAAATACTTTTATATAAATAAGTGTGCAATTCAAAGAAGAAGTCATTCCATATTTCGAACTAGCACCGGGGGAATGCTCTTCTCCTCAATACCAAGATGATGTAAGTGATGATTCCATTTATGATATTTCTGTTATTCCTGATATTTTTTATTTTGATATGGATGAATATGGTTCTTCTGAACATGAATCCCCCACTCATCCCACGTGGGCAGAGAAAACCATAGAAGCAGATGGGGATTCAGCTAGAAATCCATTAGATCCTAGGAAGACTATATCATAATTTCACACTGCTTATTTTGCAAGTGATGTGTATATTGATGATAAATGCTTCATGATGGTTGGATCTAATCCAAAATAATATCATGAAGCATCAATTGGCCCAATATGGAAAACATCCATGCAATAAGAGTTCAACCCTCTACAGGAAAATGAGACTTGGGAATTGGTTCCTTTGCCTCCCAAGATGAAGCTAGTGAAATGAAAATGTGTCTATATGACCAAAGTTTCTATTGATGGGTATGATATAAATTATAAGTACATATTGGTTTCCAAAGGCTTCTCTCAATTCCAATGAGATGGATATACATAGACATTCACACCGGTTGCAAAGATGGATTCTGTCAGACTAGTTTTATCCATTGCTGCAAGCAAGCGCTAGGAAGTTCACAACATAGATGTCAAAAGTGCATTTATTTATGGTGTGCTATAGGTGGATATATATATATATATATATATATATATGCATAAAACTAAAGGTTTCCAAGGGGATCCTTCTCTTGTATGCAGATTAAATAATTCTCTCTATGGCCTCAAGCAAACCCCAAGGGTTTGGTGTGCCAGGATGGACAAATTTCTGCTTTCACTTGGTCTTGAAAGATGCAAGTATGATCCTAATTTTTATTTACAGAATATCAGTGATGTATTTCAGGTCATAGTGCTCTATGTTGATGACCTTTTTATTACAGGTAGCTTCACCAAATAAATTGGGTCAATCAAAGCACCTTTGCACAGTGAATTTTCAATGACTGATCTTGGCTTCTTGAAACAATTTCTTGGTTTGGAAATTGATGACTATGAAGCAGGGATCAAAGGTAAGACAAAAAAGTATGCTTAAGATCTATTAATGAATTTAAAATGGATAAATGTAAGGCATCCAAGTTCCCATTCCTTCCTAGTATCAAACTAGGTCAAGTTGGTGACTCTCCATTAGTGGACAACTCGTTGTATAGGAAACTAGACGGGAGTTTGTTGTATCTTACTCATTATAGACATGATTTAGCATATGTTGTAGATTTTTCATCTAGATATATGAATAAGCCTAATTATATCCATTGGAATGCAACCAAGAGGATCCTTTAGTATGTACAAGGCACCAAGAACTTCGGGGTACACTATGCTACTAGTTCTCCACTAAAACTAGTTGGATTTTCATATTCTGATTGGGTTGGAAATCCCAATGCCATGAAGTCCACTTTAGGTTATGTATTCATGCTTTACAATGGTCCCATATGATGTTAAGGAAATAAACAACACACTATCTCCCTTTCTTCAGCTGAGGCAAAGTATAGAGGAGCAATGGATGCAACTACACAATGTTTGTGGTTGTGAGGTATTCTTCGGGAACTTGGAGTTGCACATCATTCACCCATAGTAACTTGGTGTGAAAATAAAATTGAAATCAATATTTCCATAGATCTATTGTAGAGACAAAGGAACAAACACATTGAGATACACATGCACTACATCCAATGCTTGGTGCATGATCAAGTGATAGCCTTGCAGTATTGCCCATATGCAAAGAAAACTACTGATATTTTCACCAAGTGCTTCACAGAGAAGACCTTCACCTACTTGATATCACTTCTTTGGGTGAGTGATACATGTTTATGGATTCAATTCACCTTCATATTTTTGGCTCCATGTCCATTTTTTAGGAGAGGTTTTTTCCCCATGTGGTTTTTATGTTTTCCTTGTTTTCATGGACAAATAAAATTTTATGTTGTATGAGGTGACTTGAGCCTTTGTTGCCAAGACCTCCATGATATTTTTGGATAAGAAATACTATGTTAGTATTAAGGGGGAGTGTTATATCATAATCCATCCTTAGTACCATAGTCTTAGACCTTATACACTTTCATTTTCTTTTATGCAGTGATTTCTATGGTTTAGACTTAGGGAAAATGATCATTTACCATAGTTTATGCACTCCTAGTTGATCATTATTCATAGTTGATTCACTCCAAGTTGATAATTATAACAACCAAAAACCCACATTGATTTCATTCAACCAGGAATGTGTTCCCCTTCCCCCATTTTCAAGGATATTGACTCCTATGAGGCGCTAGTGCATGAACTAGGTGTTTTTTTGCCTTCCTTGGGCATTTATTGCCTCCTTGGGCCACTCCCACTCACCCATGTTCTCACCCATGTATGCTTTTCAAACCTTCATTGATGTTTCATTGTTCCTTTCCCACATTCACACAAGGATTTGTGACCGTTTGGGATGAGTTGCAGGTTTATTGGTCCACCTAGGGGGGTTTGAGGATCAAACCTTGGGATGCCACTTGTATGCTTTCACATAGCCTCCAAGGCCTCACAATTTTTCCCTATTGTACTATATACATGTTCTAACCATAGTTACATGTTATATAGTGACAATAATATCCATTATTGACTTAATGTGTGAATGCAATTTCAGTCTTTTCAGCTATTATGTGCATGTTTTGTAAACTATAGAAAATTGTGAGAGTTTCATTGGCTTATAGATCCAATTGTGTGTCAATTCTCACAATCATTCAAAAAATATTCATCCCATATTCGATCAATCCAGGATTTGACTCAACATGATTCATTTACTACATGCCAAGTCAAAACAAATGGCTTCAATACCATGTTAGGGAACCTCTTCATATGAACCATAGATCAGAAAAGATAATGACTGAAGGGAACCATATTCGAAGAATAAAAGTGGTGTCTAAACACATTGTTACAAAGCTTAAGAAAAAAACATTATGATCGGGACATCACAATGCATTCTTCAATACATGTTTTGAACATATCAAACATATGAATACAACCAATAGGGTCATTCTTTTATAGTCTCTAGATCTAACGAAATCCCTTGAAGTGAGGAATATCTAGTCCATAAACAAGGGTCATTGGTTCTAATTGTTTCCACAAAATATGAAACATCCCATAGTTTTGATGGTTGTTGTAGTCGAGTTGACCACAAACTTGTTGACCATTGGGTTGAGCCATCGACTCTCTTTGTTGATCTAACTAAACAATAACATAAGTGTAAAACAATTTTGATATTTGTATAGACTTATGTATAAGCTTCCTAAATATGGTTCTTTTTTACATTGTTTTTTTTATGGTGATTTACACCATTAACACCTAGGAATATTACCTTTTATCATATCACATTCTATTTTCCATCAAGCACCATGATTAAATTGGAAGGACATGGGTGGATGGATAAATGTGTTTTTATGGTACACAACTTGCCAAGGGACATTAGGTGATGGTATTGATGGTGTTGTGATAATGTTGACATAAGATCATTTTTCTATTTAAATTTTGGAGCAGGGAAATGGATGAATACAAGGGATAAGTTGCTTGCTCTTTGGGTTCTTTTTTTTTTTCTAAATTAATGAATTTGGGTCATGTACAGGTTGCAAGTGACTCTAGGGTTGTCATTGAATGGGTAAACAAGAATGTTTCTCTACCTGTTCTTACTTTGGTATGGTGGCAAAAAAAAGGAATCTCTAGGAGGAACTTTAGGATATTTATTTTTAGCATATTTTTAGAGAATTGAACATAGTTTGTGATCATGTTTCAAAAGAGGATTTGAGTATCGATGAAGGTTTACTCTTTTTGAGAAAAAACTAAATTTTGTTATAGTCAACAGAAGCTATTTAAAAGTGTTGAATTTCTCTTGTAATGGATATATATCATCTATAATCATACTTTTTGATGATAAGGGAGGAATGTCATAGTTTTTTTTGGTTTGGGATATAGATGTTAAGGGGGGAACATGAGTAGTAGGATCAAGGTTGAATTGTCCTTAGATGGACATGGACCTTATGAAAAGTGTTTACGTTATCTTGATTCTTAAAGAATATCATATACAATGCTTCCTATGGAGAAAAAAAACACATTCTACTGGCCAATTTAGCGTTACAAATGAAATGGAATGATATTGACAGATAGATGGATAAATGTTTATGATGGATGTTTGGAAATAGTAACATCATTTAAAAAATAGAAAATTTGAATTTTTTTAAAGGTTAAATTCATTTTTAAACTAAACTAAAAAATATTAAATTAATTTGTAAATGAAATTAAAAATGACATTGAATCTTAAATAAAATTGAAGATAACATTAAAAAACTCTAGAGTCAACCAATTTTAACATTTGCATGGAAAATGTTGAACCTGTTAGGAATGTTTTTTTTGTTTTTTGTGCATGATTATGTTTATATGATGGTCTATATCAAATATAATTGAAATTACCTTCTGAAAAGGTTGTACATTCCATCGCTACAACTAAAGTTCAGTTTAAAAATTAGGTCTTATAAAACCATTTTTTTTTAAATACTTCTTATATTTACTTTAAACTATTTGTAACATAAAATACAAAATATAATTGAAAGAGAATACAACAGGATGCTATGTGCATAGGTGATTATATCCTCATCCTCAAAGAAACAAAAATAAAGGGAATGTAAAAGATTTCTTCTCTCCATAATTGACTAAACAAAGACATACAACTAACGTAATTTTCAACAACATATTTTCACACAAGTATCCAAAGAACAAATGTGACCTTCCTAAAATAACAACAAGGCTTGCTTGGTAAAGCACATGTCGAAAATAGGTGCATTAACTTGAGGTATGAAGGGAAAATTCCACCTAAAATACTACTTTTTACTAGTGGTTCCTTATTAGGAAATTATGTGTACATCATTAGCCATGTAGTTTCTTGATCCACCATCTCTATAATGGTAAATATTCATATAAGGAAGGCATTCCCTACTAACATGACATACAACTAATAGGATCCACGTGTTGGTAATTCCATCTTACTCGAAATTAGAATTAAAATCTTGGTTTTTCTTTTATGTCTTCTTCTGGCCTGTGTTTTCTTCTACCTTCTGATATTATGCAGATTTGGATTAAGGGCATATCTGTAATATTGTGACACTTCAAAAAAATATTAGACAGATCTATTTGATAGTATATATCAACTCAATTTTAAATTTTACACAAAAGATAAAAGATAAAAAGAAACATGAAAACCAACATAGATTCATCTTATACCCAATCCATCTCAAGAAATTTATTTTTACACATCATTAAATAAATTTACACCTCAATAAATTTGGTCCATCTCAATTCTTGATAGATCTAGGTTTAAGATGAATCTATGATGGTCGATATACCTATTAGCACTATATTTGAATTTTTTTTGAAAATGCTCTTCAGATTAATTCGTTAGCATATTCTTTCATTATGGGTCGTCAGATGAAGAGAGGGATTTGATCTACAGTGGTAGCTCATTCCGCTAATGAAACATGGGGAAGAAATTGAAATCATCTCATTGGTGGAATGGAGGTAAAATGAGTAAAATATCAACGATTCAAATTAAAAAAAGCTATAGATAAAGGGTGGAAATGATTTCCACGGATCAGAGATGCAAGGAATAAGATAAGGTGTTGGATTTCCAAAATCCATTAAAAAGGTGCATCTTTGAAAGGCTGAGATTAATTCAAGGCAAGATCAATGACGATGGAGTATTCCATAGATTAAACATGCAAGGAATAATTAAGTTTTCAGATTCGTGGAATGGGTTAACTGGTGGAAATATTGGATAGATGAGATGTGAGCCAAGATAGATCTACAGTCTGAAACAATTCCATGGAATGAACTAGCACGAAAAAATTCCAAATTGAAATCCGCGGAAAGTGGTAGGGGCCACGTTGATCAATGGTTGTGATTATGGTCGGGCTTTAATCAACGGATAGGGTGCATTCTGCAAATAGAAGTTGCTTGAATGATCAGGTTTGAAATAATTATTGAAAATTTAAAACTTTCTACAGTTTGACAGTTCTGATGAGGGCAGATTGTAGATCAATGGTTGGTATTGATTCCACTGAAACAAGTTGAGCAGGGTGATAAGTTTGAGTCTCGGTATTGATATCTCGCGCATGAATGGCTCATATTTCAAAGAAGAATAGATCTATGGTATAGATTATGGTAGATGCGCAATGGTTATGAAACATAGAAAAATATAAAAACACCTACATGGAGGTCAAAGGTTTGTTTTTTATGAGCATTGGGATTGACGGTAACCCTGACTGTGTGCAAAGTGCCAACGTGGATGAGTATGAACATTGTGCTAATTAACAAGGTAGGCATCCTAAAACTCTCCAAGTATTTCTAAAATGGATGAAATAGAAGTTGTAGAAGTGGTATATAGTGAAGAGTTAGGGGTTTCCTGTTAGAAGATTGAGAACTACTTCGAAGATAAAAATGCTGAAGTTTTGGATACCATTTTAATGAATGAAATGATTGAGACAGCTAAAAGTAAATTGAAAATTCTTAAGGACTAGGGTAGTGACACCCATGATGTTTTCAAGTCTTTCTTTTATCTTTTCTTTGTTGACCAAACCCCCAATTGCCCTGAATTTGTCGAGTGGTGTGCAAATAATTATTCTGCAACTCAAGAGGTCGTCATGGATAAAACTAAGTCTAGGATCATTTTCCCTATTAATGCCTCTATTATTCACAAAACCATGTCTGTCCCAGATGATTTTTTCCATTTATCCCATGAGTAAAGAGAAGAAAACATCATACACTTCTTCCAAGACTTTGCAGCCGAGAGTAAAGAAGCCTTTTTGAAGTCATGTTCAAAGCCTGATGGTGAGGTTATGAGTTTATCCTACCCTATTGATCTGGTTTTTTTTAATGAAGAAACTCTTTTATGTATAACTTTAGCCAGTCAATTTTTGGGGTTATATACTAATGGTTATGTTACAGAGTCATTGTTGAGTCTGGACTACCAGGTCAGTCTTTCCAGACTTGTTGCCTTAAGTTTGATGAGTTCCTAGCTGAAAACATTCTCAGTTAGTCAACTTCCATGATACCTGAGTTTTCAGATTCCAATCCTTTTTGCTGAAGATGTTCTTATCACATAATGAAGATAGCTTACAATTTCTTGAATAAGTAGTCACTGAAGAAATGACCTAGAATTATTGCAAGTTCATGAATTGTTTGATGGCAGAGATATACAGTATTTTCTTTCAAGAAATATTTCCCAGATAATTTTGAGAGATGAGGCAAATATTTCATCTTTCCCCTAGTAAAAGTATAGGAGACTGGTTCCTTTTAGAATTTGAAACAATTATAAGGTTATATGGTTTTGTGCATCAGCCTTATATTCTTCCAGCCTTTCTGACAACTAGAATATTTTCTTTGGAATTTCTTAAACAAAGGCTTACAGTTGAAGAAGAACACATCCTAAACTTCACAAAGAGTCTAAATATTAAATTTCCCTGGGAGGAAGAGCCATATGTTGTCAAAAGTAGAGATTCTCTACCAATAATTGATAATCTTCTCAGAAGCATGGGGTTCTCTTTGGGAGATGCTATTGACTATGATCCATACTAGGTAATCTCTAAAAGAAGAAAGGAAAACAAAAATAAACCTTTTGAACATACTAAAGTAGTTGAACTCAAAGAAGCAGTTAATTGGGAATATTATCCTAACAAAACCCCAGATAATATTAGCATGGTACAAGACGTTGTCTCATCCATGCCTCGAAATAATTCTCTCCCAATGGATCTTTCTAACATAGTTTCAGTTGCTAGTAATATTTCTTCATTAATACGTTTTTCAGAAAATTCAAACAAGAGAGAGCATTCAGGTTTGATGGACACTGAAGAAGCAAAAATTGCTAGTATACCAAAGAAGTAGAAAATTGGACAAGAAGGACAAATGGTACAGGTTAAGAAGAGTAGTGTGAAAGGGAAATAGAAGCAAGGAAAATCCAAAGTAATTGGTCTAAAGATTCAAGAATATGTGTTTGAAGGAGTAACCCCAAATAAGTATACATCAAAAGAGGAGTAGTTGAATACCTTCAGGGGAGTGGCTGATAAAACCTTTGATGAAATAGGAAAATTATGTGAAGAAGTGAGACAACTGCCAAAGCCATATGTAACTCTAAAAATTGTAAGGGATCATGCCAAAGATACCCTGAGTTTGGCCATGACTGTTGATAATAAGGTATCAGAGGTGAATGTAAACTTAGAGAAAATTCCTACTGCAGATATAATACACTTTCACAGAGAAACAAATGATATCATATATATAAGACTTATTAAATCTACATTGCAGGTGTCTAAGATCGAGTCCAATAAAAAGAAAACTCAGGACCTCATACGGAAAGAAAGGGTTGAGAACAAGGCCCTTCAAATCAAAATTAAAAAGTTTCACAAGGATTTATTAAAGGTTGAAGGGAGGTCACACAAAGGAGTAGTGGCTCAAAATTTGTTTTACGAGAAAGAGAAAGAAGTTTAGGTGCTAAAGAAGAAATTGAAAATTCCTTCCAGTCAGCTTATTCAAGCTGAATTGACAAAGTTTGAGAAGGAGAGGGAAGCATTAAACATTGAATTGAGTGATTGTAAGGCCAAGCTATTAAAGCTTGAAGAAAAAGAAAAACAGTGGGAAAGGGATGCTAAGCTTATTCAAGAAGCTAATAAGTTTAGATCATGTTTAGATTTTATTGCAGACCAGGAGAGTGCTCTAAAAGCAGCTAGGAAAAATATTTTGATATTAAAGCAACGATTAAATAAGAATCCAATGGAAGTATCTCAAAATGCTATCAACATTTTAAGTGCCTTATCAGAAGATCGAGTCATAAGGTTTGGTATCCAAGACAAAGTTGTTATTGCCTCTTGGGCTCGAAAAGTGAATGGAAAGTACAGAATCTTGGATATTGCACAGGATAAAGTTGATGTTATAAGTCATAAAGTCAAACAAGTGACTAAATTATTTACTCCATTCGTAAATAGGGGAATCCCTTTCTTCTGGGAGGAAATGGGACCATTATTGTCTCAAGAGAAATATCTAGAAAAATTGGTGAATTGTAGGTCATATCATAGCAAGTTTCAAGATATACAGCAGGCTCTGTTTGGAAGAGTCGTGTTTGATAAATTGGCTGAAGAGTTCAAGTTATTGTTTTATTTTAAAGTCACGTGTGCCAAGGTGTCTAATCTTTCATATGCAGGAAACATGGAGTTCAGAGTTCTGGAACATGAAATGGTTGTTGCAGAATTTCCTAAACCTGAAAATTGGAGAACAGTTCAACAATTTGGATTGAATAAATATAAGCTACAACCATGAAGATATCAAGGAAGAAAGCACAAAAAAGTTTCAACAAAGGATATATTTTATGATAAAATGTTATTTTAATTTCATTAGTTAAGAATTTTTGTTATCTCATAACTGTTTTGTAATAAAAAAATACTTTGACACATATAATAAATGGTTGAAGCCATTAGACAGTTAGGTTTATTGTTCAGATCAAGGAGAAATTGCATAAGTATTCATACTTTTGATGAAGTGAGGGTTGGAACCCGTGAGATTTTGGAAACTTGTGTATTCAAATATTTCTTTAAATTACAGAGCCAAAAATTGGCATTTTTTAGAGATTCTTGTGTTATTTCATGTTGCAGTCTGTACTATCCCTTATCATGTGAATGTTTTTTCAGTTTTATCTTTCCATTATGTTTTCCTTCATGTATGAAATGAGAGTATAACAGTTTATAATTCATATTTACTATGCTCTAGTTGTTCTTTTCATATGTCCACCAAACTTTTCTTCTAAAGTTTATACAGAATTCATTTTTACAATGCTATGTGTTAATGGTATGTTCATGTTCTTCCTTTTTCACCAAACAATCAAATTCTGACTGTGACTGAGTAGCTACCTTGCCTCTGTTAAAACTTCCATGCATAAGTTCTGTTTATCTATATTTATATCTTGACTCCATAGCCCAATGGTCATGTGTTTTGTTTCAACCAATACTACCAATTATAAACAGTTTTCTTATACATATCTGGCCTTGTTAATATTTTGTGAGAGATCCCTCTCGAAAGAGAAAAAAGCCAGTTTTCTCTTTAAAAGTGGTTTTTGTTGTCACCTGGGAATAGCCTTTACAACCTTTGGTAATTTTGCAATGTTAACAAATTGGTGTTGTTGTCGGGGAATGAAAGTGCATATCAGCCCTAGGAAGAATGACAAGGATTGCAAAGTTTCAAGAAAGAAATTTCTATGGTCAAGCAGAAGTTTCCACATTCAAATAAGGTTGTACATTTTCCCTAGCGACTTCACATTCATTTTGAATATTATTACAGAAGACATCCTGGATTTCAAGAGAGAAAATACGAGAGATAACCCAAATATTGAAACTTTGCAAAGCGTGGAGAATCCAGAGAGATTGCTTAGAAATAAAAATAAAGAAAAAATAAATAGTTCTCAGTTTGGTGCATCGTCATCTCAATATTTTCATAGTATACAAGAATCTAAATTGGAAAATAGTATTGAGAGATCACTATTAAAATCAAAATATGAATCTGACCTAAATAAAGTTGATATTAATGCTAGTAGTTTAGAAACATATCTTCTTGATTCTTTGTGGCAAAACCTTCAAAATCTAGTAAAAACTGAAAAAACTACTCTTATTGTCCAAAACGTTTAGTCTCATATTCCCCAACCTATTCAAAATCCTCCAGCTTTTCAACCTTTACCACTTGCTCCAAATCCACCTAGACTAATGGTTGCAGCTAGGTTTGCTCCATTGGCTTTACCTGCAGTGTTACATGACCTTCCCTTAAATTATTCCCAGAGTATTTCATTGTATGATGGAGAAGGAAATGTTACTGCAAAATACCATGTTGGAAAATTTGATGACTTTATAGATTTCGAAGAGGTTGATTATAAGGATGTCAAGATGAGGTTTTTTTCACAGAGCTTGTCTGGGGAAGTCAAAAAGTGGTATAAATATTTATCTGGTTGGTCGATTTGAGACTTTACAGCCTTCCAAACTGCATTCTTGGATAGATGGGATGATAAGTAGAATCTATTACAAGTCCTATCCCAGTACAATAATCTTAAAAATTAGGTTTTGAGTCAGTCCATGAGTTTTCCAGTAGGTTCATAAGAGTCTATAACACAATACCTGTTGATATTAAGCCTTCACCTGGTGCTGCTAAACTTCATTATGCAGAAGCTTTTGATAATGACTTTGAATTGTTATTGAGAGAAAGAAAATAATACAGTCTTCCTGTTATGTTTATAGATTCCTTGGAAGTAGAAGCCAATATGATGGCATGTGGAAATATAAAACAAAGAGTAGATGTTGATAGGAGGAAAGGTAGAGAAGAAACTATGACCTCCACCTCTTCTACTTCTTCATCTAATGATATCAAATTTTAAATGATGCTAAAAACAATGGAAAAGTTAATGGATAGGCTGACTATGGATACTAGGCCAGTGAATCGAGAACAGAATGAACCTCAGATCAGAAACCCTAACTTTAGAAGGCCTATTCCTCCTCCACTTCCACAGAATAGACAAAGAGATATGAGGAATCCAAGGAACCAAGAAGATCAGCAAATAAGACCACCTTTCCCTAAAAATTATGTTGTTGATGAGGATGGTGCAGAGTCTATTGAAGGCCATATTCATCATTTTGGTGATTTAGATTCTGAAATCTATCTGACTGAGGAGGAACACAATATGTTTGCATAAGAGGATGATAATATAGATTTTGAGGAGCAGTTGGAACAATATCAGAAGGGGTATATGCATGCTATAGATGATGTGAAAAAGATCAAATTGAGAAGTAGAGATTTTATTGTGAATAAAGGAAGGTTAAATGCAAATCATCCTTCCAGTAGTCAGATGAATACAGAAAAAAGAAACAAAAAAACAAAAAGAACCTGTTGTACATAAAGAGATTGAAAACATAACTCAAAAAATAAAGGAGGTAAAACAAACAACACCCATAGATGTAGATAGCTTCCATTTTTAATCTACAAAGTGGACTTGCTAAGTTGGAGATTTCAATTCCTTTTAATGAACTGCTAAGAAATCAGGAGTATAGGGACACTGTTGTGACTGAATATTGTTTAGGCGTGTAGTTTTAAAATATTTATTTCTTATTTACTTTACATTTTTTGGTTTGTTTTAATTTTAAATAATATTTAATGCATTTTGTTTGGTTTTTATAGGTTATAGTTGTTTTAATTTATTTTATTTTATTTTTCAAAATTTATTTTTGGCTTATTAAGTGTTAAATGTCTCTTGAAGTCTGAAAAAGATTATATTAAAATTATTCCAAGCTTTATACTTAAGGTATAACCCTCATTTTGAAGCCTTCTGTCAAAATTTGCATAAGAACATTCATGTAGTGCAAAAGTCAAGGTTAATGCAATACGGCTCTACAGGAATACTAAATCATAGAAAGTAGTCATGGATTATCATGACCATTGCATTCGAAGACAATCAAAGATAATGGAATTTTTTTCAGCCACCTGTTGAAGACATTATGACACATGTACATAACCTAACTTCATCATCATGACAAATGTTTGAGACAATCTTTCAGAAAATCATGGTTTTCAAATGTTACGATTTTTAGTTTTGGTTATGAGTTTTATAGTTGCAAAGATGAAGGTTGAGAATATTTGAAGTTCCTAAAGAATTACATAAGACAAATTACAGTGAAATATGCGTAAGAGTGGCCAAAAAGGCTTTAAGAAGAAAAAGAGATGCATAGTTATGCTCTGTTTTTCCTGTTTTAGTCATTGTAATTGAGCACAGATTATGAGGCAATGGAGATGAATTTAAGAAATCCAAAAGAGGTTTTTGTTCATCACGGATTCATTCATAAAAAAAATATCTCAATTTTCTCGCAAGTTTCATCATTTGAGAGATTCGAATTCATCTTTGTGGCCTATTTTTCAAGGTTTGAAATATTTAATAATTTCCTGTTGTAGTCACAAATTTTTGGCATGTATTTCAATCAATTGAAGAGAAATTTTTAAAACCCAAGAGAGGTTTTTTTTCATCATGGACTTATTAAAAAAAACCTCTCTCATCATTCTCATAGGTGTCCCGGATTGATAGATATGGAGGCTTCATTGAGACCCATTTTTCAGAAATCGCCAAATTTCCTAGGAATCTGATTTTGCTATTTTTAGTCAATTAGTTTTTTATCTTTTGAAAGTTAGTTAAAGTAACTGCTCAATAGTTTTGAATTTGAACTAAATAAGTGAATATGGAATTGCTTCATATTATATTTTTGTAATTATAAAAAGGGGACAAGCATACAGTGCAAGGGTTTGAATTTTGCTCAAGGAAAGGCTTTAGGGCTGATGTATCTCAAGCTAAGACTGATTACTCTTATGTAAGTTTGAAGACTGGTACTAAATATACATACTTATAATCCATTATTATATTTATTGTTGGTTTTATCTCTAATCTGTTTGATCACTTAACATATAATTTCATTTCTTGTTTAATGTGCTTATTCATGCAAGTGCTTATGTGTTATGGGTGAAATCTTTGTCATGTTTATATTGTTTCTTGTTTATATCTTATGTGTTTACAGCTAAGTCTTTCAAATCATTCCATAATTTAGTATTTGTATTATCTTGTTGATGATTTTATTTCTTGATGATAAACTTTCAAACCAAAACCATTAAAAAACCAATTTCATTTTATTTATTTTTGAGATTGTGTTAGCTTGTTCTTGTGATAGTTTGGGAACAATTTCTAGAAAAAAATTATTTGGCACCATTTTCGGGGACAAAACTGAAGTATATCTTCCCTGGGTTTTTATCATTCACCTGATTTTGAGAGATGAGCAATATCAGTAAATATTTTAGACTACTTTTTTCACCAAGGAATGGTTCACAGTGGCTACCAGGAGGATTAAAACAAGAGGGAAACCTAATTCACCATTGCATCTGGGTGTCTCAGATCTAGAACAGATTTTGAAGGAAGCTAGAAAACTTCAAAAATCAAAGTCTTATCCTTCTTTGTGTACCGCTGATCAATTTGACTTAGTATCACCTTTTGCACATTCAGAGGAGGAAAAACAAAATCTGTCATGGTCAATACCTTCTATACCAGTTAGCATCTTTCAAGTTTTTACTAATCCTCGGTGCTATAAAAAAGCAAAAACTCAGTCTCCTGGTAAGATTCCCTTGTTTCAATTTAAAATCAGTAAAATCCCTTTTCAGCCAAGTTCTAGCCAAGTAAATAAACCTTTTCCTTCATCAAAACAAAGCAGTTCCAAGATGGCAGGACAGCCTTTTGACATGATGGATAGAATGGTAGCAGCTAGGTATGCTCCTTTCATTGTTTCTCAGCCTTTAAATTCTCTCCCTGGAGAATATTATCAGAAATATTTACCAAGGTTTAATGGTCAGGGTGAGACAACTGCTGAAGAGCACTGGGATGCATTTCTTAGTTATGCAGATAATCAAAATATTGAGGCTAAAGATGTATGGATGAGGATGTTTGTGCAGAGTTTGGATGGGGAGGTAAGGAAATGGTTCAGAGAGCTGCCACCTAATTCAATCACTCTCATAGAGGAGCTACAAGATGTATTTATGAGGCACTGGGGAGACACAAAATATCACACCTATTACATCACATAATTTGGAGCATTAAGAAGAAAAAAGGATGAAACTATAGCATACTTTTCCAAGCTCTTTAACAAGATGTATGGTAGGATCCCCACTGAAATCAAACCTTCTGAAACCTCAACAAAGTTGACTTATGAAAATGCCTTTGACCATGAATTTTCATTGCATTTAAGAGAAAGAAGGCCAGACAGTTTATTAAACATGCAGGAGGCTGCATTGGAAGTGGAATCAAATATTCTAGCTTCTAATAGGATCAGAGAACATTCAGATCATCAAACCTATGACCAAAAGGGTAAAAAGGAGGTGATTCCAGCAGCTTCTACATCACAGACAGCAGATAATAAAATAGATGAGATGGCTAAGTTGGTAAAAAATTTAACAGCAAAACTAAATAAGTTGGAGATAGAAAAGAATTCAAATAAGCCTACACAAGAAGGAGAAAGGAACCCTAATCAATTTAGGCGCCAGTTTGCACCTAGATTTATTCCTAGAGAACAAAGAAACAATGACATTCAGAGGGAAAGAAGAGAGAATGAAGATCAGAGAGTTCCTCCTCCACTCCAAAATAATGTTACAGATGAAGTTGAAGAGGGTGATGATGCACAGAATGAAGATTCAAATCAAGAGATAAATTACTTTGGGGACTTATTATTAGAGGGGTTTTTAACTGAACATGACTTTCAGAATTCTGAGCTTTTTTATGCTAATATTTATCAAACAAAAAGTGACTTGGGTCCTGAAATTACATATGAAATAGTTCAGTCTGAACCTAAGAAGTCTCTTAACTTAAGGTCTAGTCAAAAATAGGTTTATCAGATTCCAAAAAAGAAGACAGCTTCTCCTCCTAAACAATTACCTAATTCAGCACAGGGAAAGAGACAAAATCAAGGTGATCCAGATAAGGTTGTTGAAACTGAAGAAGTGAATAAAAATGTGCAAAATTTTAAATTTGAAAATGAGTTATGTAAGATTAAAATCTCAGTACCCTTTACTGAGTTGATGAAGAATCCTTGCTATAGAAATCCAGTTCTAAAGACTATAGATTCAACTGCCACCCAGACACCTTCAGATACTATAAAACTACAAGAAGAACATCCTAAAATCTTTACTGGTTTTTCCCTTGCTGATAAGACTAAAAATGATTCAAATTTATCTGCACCTTTTTATATAACATTGACTATTCATGATCAAATGATTCATAATTGTTTACTAGATTTTTGTGCTTCTCACAATTTGATTCCAAAAGCAGTCATGGAGGCTCTTGATTTAAGTATCATAAAACCATATCATGATTTATATGCATTTGATTCTAGAGCTGTTAAATTCCTAAGAGTGATTAAGGATCTAGTGGTAAATTTAACTCAATTACCCATGAAAAGTGTCATTATGGATCTGGTGGTTGCTGATATCACTCCTAATCTTGAAATGTTTCTTTCAAGGTCTTAGCAAAAGAAGGTAGGTGGTACATTAGAAATGGATTTATCATATGCAACCATTCCTGTTTTTGGAGGAGAAAATAGGAGATTGTATAGGGAATTACAATATGCTTATATTGTCACAGATGATAAGAACCCAACAAATCATCCATTTTATGATGTAGAGAAAGATTTGGGGTCTTGTATGTTGCATTTTAGTGATGACAATACAAGTGGCATGTTACATGTAGAAAATGAAGCACCAATCAAATGTAGTATTGAGCATAAAGATCATCCTTGTAATGAAGAAAAACACGAACCTTCAGCATCATCATTTGAGATTTGGCAAAATGCTTTTCGTTATGATGAAGAGATTGAGGTTCTACAACAAGAATTTTGTGATGAATTATATTCTATTCTTTTTCGTTTTGATACTCAAATTGATGAAATCCATGTTATTGATATTTTTAATATTATATCATAAGTTTCTTATATTCATGGTTATGATAAATCTGTTGGTCAAAACCATTATGAAGATGCTCTAATTATTTATAAATATGATGATGAAATTGAAAAGCAAGACCCATAAATGTGTGATGTGTGTGATATGGCACAATATAATCAACAAATTCAGGATTGCATTCATACCACTATCCTTGAACAACCGGAGCCGATGTATGATAGTTATTCGTTTGAAGACAGTGTGGAAAAGGAGGATCATCTTTTTGACATTATTGTTGATATTGTTCAAGAAATTCTGGAGCGAATTCAGGCTGATCTTGATGTCTTTGATCACTAATATCTACATGATATTCATGAAGCAAAAGATTCTTATGGACAGCCTATCTTTTTCGCAAAATGGGAAGAGGTAACTTTTGACAATTTTTATGATCCAGTGGCAGATTGTTTAAAGTCAATACTAAATTATAAATATTATATCTTAGACACAACATTTGATGAAAGTGAGTACGAGCTGCTAGATCTTTTCTCTTCATGCTTTTCAATATTTCTGATTATACATATATTTGAAGTTGGAAGCAAGCTTTGGTTGGTTGATGGAATTTTGCCTGGTTACATTGGAAATGGGAATACAACTTGACCAAGCAAAGTTTAGCTAGTTAGTATAGATAGGTTGAATAAGACTCCAATTTTCCAATGTAATTTTTGTAGAATAACAAGAAAGTTTCAGTTTTGATGTCAGAAGGCACTGGTCTACAGGTTCTTGAAACCTCACAAGGAGGCTTTCATCCTGCAACAGGAGCCAGATGTTATGACTAAATATTGTTCCTAATCTATGTGTGTTGTTTTAAAAGATTTGTTTCTTATTTAATTTACATTTTTGGGTTTGTTTTAATTTTAAATAATGTTTAATACATTTTGTTTGGTTTTTATAGGTTATAGTTGTTTTAATTTATTTTATTTTATTTTTCAAATTTTATTTTTGGCTTATTAAGTGTTAAATATATCTTGAAGTCTAAAAAATATTATATTAAAATTATTCCAAGCTTTATACTTAAGTTCTAACCCTCATTTTGGAGCCTTTTGTCAAAATTTGCATAAGAACATTCCTGTAGCGCAAAAGTCAAGGTTAATCCAATAAGGCGCTATAGGAATCCTAAATCATAGAAAACAATGATGGATTATCATGGCCGTTGCAGTCGAAGATAGTCAAAGATAATGGAAGTTTTTTCAGCCACATGTTGAATACATTATGACACATGTACATAACCTAACTTCATCATCATGACAAATGTATGAGACTATCTTTCAGAAAATCATGGTTTTCAAATGTTATGAGTTTTAGTTTTGGTTATGAGTTTTACAGTTGCAGAGACGAAGGTTGAGAATATTTGAAGTTCCTAAAGAAGTACATAAGCCAAATTATAGTGAAATATGGGTAATTTTTTGGTGTTATAATGTCTAAATTAATTAACCTGATCTTTAATTATCGACCGTGGTTGGTAGGATTAGAGTTGACAAAAAATATATGCGAAGGTAGAGGGTCAGCGTGTAAATATTTTAACAAAAAAAAGATCAAAATATATTTCAAAATGAAAAACTGAGTCAAACTCCTAAAAATGTAATTATTAAGGTAATTAAACTGAGACAGAATAATAAACTAAACAATTGATAATTTATTTTATAAATTTAAACTAGAAAATATTCAATCAATAACTAAATATTCAAATGGGAAACTAGGGTGCAAGGAAGTATTAACTTATAAGCAAGTAGAAAACTTAATAAGAGAAGCAAGTAGAAAACTTAATAAAAGAAATATCTTTAGGTTCTGTCCTACAAGTTCTTTCAAAAATAATACAATGTAAAAGAAACAACCTAAAAACATACTAAGGATAACACATATAACACTAAGTTTACATGCGAAGGATAAATCAATCCAAAAGGCATGAACACAAAACAATACAACAGTAAAACAAAATCAGAAACAAACTTAAGAGACAAAACATACAAATAATTCAAACCATTTTCAAGGTAAAAGGAGGTAAGGAAAAAATGACAATAAAAAACTTAAAACAATTAATTTTTTACTTCAATGTTAAAAAAAACTATCATCTAACTATTACAGTCAAATCATAATTCAAACATTAACAAAACAGAACTGAAAACAATCTCAAAACACATTAAAAATACCAAAAACGAAACTGTGGGCTGAATGGCAGACTAAATTGTGGGTCTGAAAGGGGTGGTTGAATAACAGACTAAACACGATGTCTGAATGACAGTCTGCACAGTTAAAATAATAAAAACTAACCTAAATGATTTAAGCTTCAGCTAAATTCATGCAGATGTAAATCTAATGCATAAAGGCAATAAATAAACCTACTTATTAAGCAAATTTAACAGTGAAATAGACTTAAACAAATTCATGAAAAGAAATCATTACATATTAATAAACTGAAATTAAAATTGCATAATTGATAACTTATGATAGAACAAAAATAAACAGAATTGAATTTACTTAATTCGATAAAAAAAAATCTATTATATTTAACTTGCAAATAAACTGAACAATAAACTGGAAATGAAATTACTGAAAACAAAGCTGAAAGCAAACTACGCGTGCAGTTAACTATCTAATTCAAAAATAAAATTGCATTACAGAAATAATAAACAAACTGTAAATTAAACTAGCTACAAAAAATTTTAAATTTTTTTTAAAAAAATGAAGGAAACAAACAAGAAAAGAAAGAAAACGTCTGGTTGATGAGGGGCCCTCTCAGCAATCAGGGGTGGTGTCTGGCTAACTTCTACTCAAATTCAATCTTCAATAGCAACACATACAGCTCTTTATTCAGATGATGGAGCATAAATACAATGTACTCAAGAACAAATCAAAGCATGGACTGATAACACTGTGAACTAACTCCTCTAGCTAATTGAGCTCTCCCAGGGAGGCTGATATATATAATAGTTTACAAAGATGAGAAATTTGACCCTTTTGTGGTCAACTACTCTCTAAATTTAGTCGACTATAAAGGCACATAATAGATCGCAGGACAAAACATAGGATCTTCCCTTCTTCAGTGTGGTTCTAGTCTCTTCTTCACTTGACAGCATATGCATAGGCTCCTTATTTAGCGTAGAAGGTCTTCATATGTGGCGCACGGGTCCTTCTTCAGCATAAACATGAGCTGGTGGTGAATAGAGGAGAATGCACTGTGAGTTTTCTAAAATGTAGGTTAACATAGAAACTCAATGTGTGATCAGCAGGCGAGGTGTTAACAGAGGAGGCTGCAAACTGGAGGATATCTAGAACACAAGCTCCATCACCCAGATGCGTGGACAGTAGGTTGTTTCACATTTTAATTTCCTAAAATTAATTCTCAATCAGTGCGCAGTCTGGTTAGTGATCTAGATGGAAAGTTGAATAGAAAGCTAGGCCATGAGCTGGATATGTTGGGCGTCAATATAGGGTGAATGAAGTCTCTATTTGTTGGCACGCTTCAGGACTACAGTCTACAGCAACACGTTTCAACATCTGGAAAACTACCAACGAGTTTAGTGCAGCAGGATGGATGACAAGCTGGATGTGCTGTGCGTAAGGCAGGTTGAATGCGTTCTTCTTATTTATTTGTCCCAAAAATATTGTAAAATCTGCAAACAAATATATAAATTAATTAATACATCAAATGTGGTTTAATAATGTCAATTTTAATGAATAAAATCATAAAAATGATAATAACAAATAGATTTCATATAAACCTTAAATTCATACATACCCGAGTTGAATATTGATATGCGTGACATAAAATATACAGAAAGATAATAAAACATATGTTTAAATGAGTAATTTAATTTCTAAAAATGATAAAAATTCTAGGATCAACAGTAAGAGTGGCTAAAAAGGCCTTAAGAAGAAAAAGAGATGCATAGTTATGCTCTATTTTTCCTGTTTTAGCCATTGTAACTGAGCACGGATTACAAGCCAATGGAGATGAATTTTAGAAATACCAAAGAGGTTTTTGTTCACCACGGATTCATTAATAAAAACCAATATAATGTTTTGCACAAGTATCATTGTTTGAAAGATTCGAATTCATCTTTGTGGCCTAAGTGTTAAGGTTTGAAATATTTAATAATTTCCTGTTTTAGTCACACATTTCTGAGACATATTCTGATCAATTGAAGGGAAATGTTTAAAAAACAAGAGAGGTTTTTTTTCACCACAGACTTATTTAGGAAAATTTCTCTCCGTTTTTTCACAAGTGTCCCGAATCGAGAGATATGGAGGCTTCTTTGAGATCCATTTTTCATAAATTCACCAAATTTCCTAGGAATTTGAGTTTGTTATTTTTAGTCAATTAGATTTTTATCTTTTGAAAGTTGGCTAATGTAACTACTAAGTAGTTTGTAATTTGAACTAAAGAAGTGAATATGGAACTACTTTGTATTAGATTTTTGTAATTATAAAAAGGGGACAAGCATACATTGCAAGGGTTCGAATTTTGCTCAAGGAAAGGCTTTACGGCTGATGTATCTCAAGCTAAGACTGATTACTCTTATGTAAGTTTGAAGACTGATACTGAATATACATACTTATAAGCCATTATTATCTTCAGTGTTGGTTTTATCTCTGATCTATTTGATCACTTAACATATAATTTCGTTTCTTGTTTAATGTGCTTATTCATGCAAGTGCTTATGTGTTATGGGTGAAATCTTTGTCATGTTTATATTGTTTTTGGTTTATATCTTATGTGTTTACGGCTCAGTCTTTCAAATCATTCCATAATTTAGTATTTGTATTAGCTTGTTGATGATTTCCTTTCTTGATGATAAACTTTCAAACCAAAACCATTAAAAAACCAATTTCATTTTATTTATTTTTGAGATTGTCTTAGCTTGTTCTTGTGATAGACTGGGAACAATTTCTATCACAAACATACACAATAACAAAAATGGTCAGGAATCAAGGAGAGGCTCAGCCATATATTTTATAAGTGATAGATGAAAATCCTACCATTATTTTGGGGTCTAAGATTGATAATGTGGATAATGAGGAAGTACCACCTTTTTATATGAGCTTAAATGTGCATGACATGGTGTTGCATAATGCTATGTTAGATTCAGGAGCTTCACATAATTTGATGCCTAAAGGAGTGGTAGAAAGTTTGGGGTTAGAGATTACAAGGCCTTATAAATATTTGTATTCTTTTGATTCCAAAAGGGTGAAATGTTTGGGTTTGATAAAAGACATGGTAGTATCCTTGAATAAATTACCATCTAAAGTTGTGGTCATGGATGTTGTTGTGGCTGATATCCCTCCCAAATTTGGTGTTTTGTTGTAAATATCTTGGAATTCAAATTTAAAAGGAAGTTTGCAAATAAATATGTCGTATGCTACAATCCCTATTCTTAATGAAAACGAGAGACTGTACAGTGAAAAAAGATCACCATATGTTCTTAGCAGTCAAGATCAGCCAGGAGCTCATCATGTTTATGTTGTTGATGCAAAATTAGGGTCATATATTTACTTCAATGATGTTTCTCCTTTTGATTCAAAAGTTGTTGTACCAAGTAAATGTAAAAAGGATAAAAAGGTAATAAATGAGTAGGAAGCATTGGAAAGAAAGTAAAAGGAAGAAGGGTTATGGACTATGTATTTTGATGGGTCTATGGCTAAAGTGGATGTTGGTGCAAGTATATACATAATTTCCCCTATTAGAGATTATAAATATTTTTTTTACAAGTTGACCTTTGAATGTACTAATAATGTAGCAGAATATGAAGCTTTGTTGCTTGATTTCCATGCACTAAAGGATTTGGGAGCTAAACGAGTCCAAGTTTTTGGAGATTTAGAGCTTATGATAAATTAGGTGAATGATAGTTATCAAACTAAGCATCCTAGAATGACAGCTTACAGGAATGACGTGTGGGATATGTTTGGGAATTATTTCACAGAACACAGTGTCAAGGTGGTTCCTTGATATGATAATAAAGTGGCAGATTCTTTGGCAATTGCGGCCGAAAAATTTAAGACTCCTACTACAGGTAAAAGAAAGTACAAGGTTGACATTGTGAACAGGCATTCCACACCAATCAATACCATATATTGGCAGGTTTTTGAAGATGATATGCAAATCAAAATATTTTTGGAATTGTCTGGTGAATTTGTAAATACACAAATAGAAAATGAAAGTGTTGATTCTGAAAATTTTCAAGATGTTGATGAAGATGAAGAAGGAGTTGCAAAAACAGAGAAGTTGAAAAGCTCCCTAGGAGGAAAAGGTATAGTCCAATTGAAGAGTAATCACATTCCCAGATGTCTAATTCCCTTAGAGAAGCGTTTTGATCAAAATGATGTTGTCAGAGATCCTAAAGTCAAACCTATTGAAAACGTTGTTGAATATAAAAATATTGGTACCGAGGACAATCCCAGGATTATAAAATTCTCCAAGAAATTGCCTGCTAAAGAAAAAGACTAGTATGTGAACCTGATGAAAAAATACATTGATGTATTTGCATGGAGTTACGATGACCTAAAAGAGTATGAAACTTCCATTATGCAACATACTATTCCAATTAAGCCTAGAGAAAAACCATTTAGGAAGAAACTCAGAAGGATTAATCCAATGTTATTTCCTATCATTGAAATGGAGATCAAAAAATTATTTGATGCCAAAATAATTGTAACCCTAAGATTCTCAAAATGGGTTGCTAATTTGGTGCCTATGAGAAAGAAGAATCGTGAAATAAGATTGTGTGTGGCCCTTCAAAAATTTGAATAAAGTCTCTCTGAATGATAATTACCCTTTACCAAATATGGATTAGATTTTGCAGAAAGTGGTAGGTTCAGAGAGAATTTCTACCATGGATTGGTTTTCAGGTTATAATCAAATAAAGGTGCTTCCTGAAGATCAGGAGAAAACTACTTTCAATACACCATGGGGTACATTCATGTACGCAAAGATGCCTTTTGAATTAATCAATGCAAGAGCCACTTTCCAGTGTGTTATGGACATTGCTTTTGCAGATGAAAAAGACAGGTTTGTAGTAAGTTACATAAATGATATTATTGTGTATTCCAGGTTTGATAGGGATCATATCAAACACTTGGAAAAGGTTTTCCTTAAATGTAGAAAATATGGCATTTCTTTAAATCCAAGGAAATCGAATTTTGCTCGGGAAGATGGAAAAATTTTGGGCCATATTATTTCCAAAGAAGGTATAAGAATTGATCTAGACAGGGTGAGTGCAATTTTGAAAGTGGAGGAACCAAGAAGTAAGAAAGAAGTATAGTCATTCATTGGGAAAGTAAATTTCTTGAGGAGGTTCATTCCTAGCTTTACTGAGATATTGATTAAGGCCCTAAAAGATTTCATAATTTACATTCTCCATTCACATGTAGTTGCATATGTTCCCAGAGTGTGGTAAAGAGCATACTTACACATCTAGATCCGAAGGGGAGAAGATCAAAATGGATTACAGTGCTTTTGGAATATTACATTGAAAATAGACCCACAAAGTTGAATAAGGGATAGGGATTGGCTGAGATGATGACAGACTCCAATTGTGATTCTCTGCAGCTAAATTTTTTGGCAGGTCAATTAGATTAGTTAGACACAGAAGTGTAGGTGATGTCTGATTTCTCTATTTCTCCATGGTTTGCTGATATTGTTTATGTGTTGCAAAATTTACAACCTCCCGTAGGGTTAAATAAAACTAGAGCAAGGTCTGTGAAGCTAAAGGCTACAAAATTATGTATTTTAAATCAATATCTTTATTGGAAGGATCCTGGTGGAGTGTTACTGAATTGTCTTTTGGAGAATGAAGCTCAGCAAATAGAAAAATATTTCCATGAAGGAGATTATGGAGGACATCATTCATGGAAAGTAACTGCAAATAAAATTTTAAGAGAAATATTCTATTGGCCTTCATTCTTTTCATATGTGTATAAAGAAACCACCAAATGTCCTCAGTGCTAGATTTTTATGGAAAGAGGAAAGTGGTTCCACTCCCTCTTCATCCCATATCAGTAGAAGCACCTTTTCAACAATGGGGGTTGGATTTCATTGGTGAAATAAATCCAAACTCTTCAGGACAACATAAGTGGATCTTAACAACAACTGATTATTTTACAAAGTGGAATGAAGCAATACCTACTAGAAGAGCTACAGATGCAGTGATAATAGATTTCCTGGAAAATAATATTTTGGCAAGATTTGGTTGTCCTAAGAGGATTGTAGCAGATAATGCCATTGCTTTCAAGTCCAGGAATATGATAAATTTATGTCATAAATATCATATAAGTTTGAATCATTCTACTACATATTATCCACATGGTAATGGGTTGGCAGAATCCTCTAACAAAATTTTAGCAAGGATAATTAAGAAGTTGTTGGAATATAATAAAAGAGTATGGCATACAAATCTTAAATATGCTTAGTGGGCTGATAGAATCAGCACAAAGAGAGATATTGGCATGTAACCATTCCAATTGGTGTATGGAGCTGAAGTGGTTTTCCCAGCATCTCTAGGAGTACCAGTTATGAAGTTGTTGTAGGATCAATAGAATGAACCTAATCATATGCAAAGGAGAATAAACCAAATTATTGAGCTAGGTGAAGTAGGGGATAAAACATATGATAAGGTACAGATTCATCAGGAGAAAATGAAGAATACCTTTGACAGAAAGGTAAAAGAGGACACTTTCCAAACTGATGATTTGGTGTTAAAATGGGATGCTCCACATGAAGACAAAGGAAAGCATGGTAAATTTGATCACTTGTGGGTAGGTCCATACATTATTGCAACACACATGAGTAATAATGCTTTTATTCTACAGTATCATGATGGGTATCAGTATGAAGGAGGTCCAATTAATGGGATATTTCTGAAGCATTATTTGGAATAAGGGGAAAGGAAATTTCATGTATTATAGTGTAAATATTTCTTTACTTTCAATCGGTACAGATGGTGAGCTAGAAGATTTGAAGCCCGCAGAGAAGGCCCTAAGATCGGAAGGGGTACCGATATTTTAGTTTTATATTTCTTTCAGAAAGACAAAATTAAAAAAGGAGTTAGATTGACAATGGATTTGGCAACTGGTCTAAGGGGTTCTTTTCTACCTCGTAGGAAGGATAGCATCCCTAGTGGAGCCAGCTGTTTGCACTATATTTGATAATTTTGTGAAAATGCTCTTCATATTAATTGGTTAGCATATTCTTTCACTATGGGTCATCAGATGAAGAGAGGGATTTGATCTACGGTGGTAGATGGTTCCGCTAATGAAATATGGGGAAGAAATTGAAATCATATCATCACGAAATGGAGGTAAAATGAGTTAACTATCGACGGTTCAAATTAAAAGAAGCTGGAGATCAAGGTTGGAAAGGATTTCTATAGATCGGAGATGCAAGGAATAAGCTAAGGTGTTGGATTTGCGGTATATGTTAAAAAGGTGCAACTTTTAAAGGCTGAGCTTAATACAAGGAAAGATCAACAGTGATGGAGTATTCCGTAGATTAAACATGCAAGGAATAATTCAGTTTTTTAGATTCACAGAATGGGTTAACCGATGGAAATATTGGATAGATGAGATGTGAGCGAAGATAGATCTATGGTCTGAAATAATTGAGCGATTGAACTAGCATGGAGAAATTCCAAATTGAAATTCGCAGAAAGTGGTAGGGGCCACATTGATCAATGGCTGTGATTATGGTTAGGTTTTGATCGACAAATAAGGTGCATTCCATGAATAGAAGTTGCTTAACTGATCAGGTTCAAAATAATTATTGAAAAGTTAAACCTTTCTGCAGTTTGACGGTTCTGATGAGGGAAAATTGAAAATCAATGGTTGGTATTGATTCCGCCGAAACAAGTTTAGCATGGTGATAAGGTTGAGTCTCAGTATTGAGATCTTGCACATGAACAGCTCATATTTCAAATAAGAATAGATCTACGATATAGATTATGGCAGATGCACAATGGGTATGAAACATAGAAAATTATAAAAACACCTAAGTGGAGGTCAAAGGTTTGTTTTTTCTAAGCATTGGGATTGACGATAACCCTGACTGTGTGCAATGTGCCAACGTGGACGATTTTGAACATTGTGCTAATGAACAAGGTAGGCATCCTGAAACTCTCCAAGTATTTCTAAAAATGGATGAAATAGAACTGGTAAAAGTGGGATATAGTGAAGAGTTAGGGGTTTCTTGTAAGAAGATTGAGAATATCTTCGAAGAGAAAAATGCTGAAGTTTTGGATACCATTTTAATGAATAAAATGATTAAGACGGATAAAACTAAATTGAAAAGACTTAAGGACTAGGGTAGTGACACCCATGGTGTTTTCAAGTCTAGGATCATTTTCCCTATTAATGCCTCTGTTATTCGCAAAACGTTGTCTCTCCCAGATGATTTTCTATGTTTATCCCATGAGTACAAAAAAGAAAATATCATGCACTTCTTCCAAGAGTCTGCAGCTGAGAGTAAAGAATCTTTTTTGAAGTCGTGTTCAAATACTGATAGTGAGGTTATGAGTTTATCCTACCCTATTTATATGGTTTTGTTCAATGAAGAAACCCAGTTATCTATAACTTTATCCGGTCAATTTTTGGGGTTAAATACTAATGGTTATGTTACAGAGTCACTGTTGAGTCTATTGTTTATCTTAAGTGCTTTCCCAATTGAGTCTGAACTTCCAAGTCAATCTTTCCAATCTTGTTGCCTTAAGTGTGATGAGTTCTTGGCTAAAAACATTTGTTCTTAGTTACTCAACTTCCATGATACTGGAGTTTTTAGATTCTAGTCATTTTTGTTGAAGATGTTCTTATCACATAATGAAGATAGCTTACAATTTTGTGAATTGGTACTCATTGATGAATTGACCCAGAATTATTGCAAGTTCACGAATTTTTTTATGGAAAAGATATACAGTATTATTTTTCAAGAAATATTGCCCAGGGTATTTCCATAGATGAAGGAAATATTGCATCTTTCCCATTGTAAAAGGATAGGAGACTGGTTCTTTTTAGAGTTTGAAACAATTATAAGGTTATATGGTTTTTTGCATCAGCCTTATATTTTTCCATCCTTTCTGAGAACTAGAATATTGTCTTTGGAATTTCTTATACAAAGGCTTACATTTGAAGAAGAACACGTCCTAAACTTCAAGAAGAGTCTAGATATTAAATTTCCCTGGGAGGAAGGGCCATATGTTGTCAAAAGTAGAGTTGCTCTACCAATAATTGATAATATACCCAGAAGCATGTGGTTATCTTTGGGATCTTCTATTGACTATGATCCACACCAAGTAATCTCTAAAAGAATAAAGGCAAACAAAAATAAACCTTTTGAACATACTGAAGTAGTTGGAATCAAAGAAGAAGCTAATTGGGAAGATTATCCTAACAAAACCCCAGATAATATAACCATGGAACAAGACTATGTCTCATCCATGCCTTGAAATAATTCTCCCCTAATGGATATTTCTAAAATAGTTGTAGTTGTTTGTAATATTTCAACATTAATAAGTTTTTCAGAAAATTCAAAGAAGAGAGGGCATTCAAGTTTCATCGACACTGAAGAAGTACACTGTGCTAATACACCAAAGAAGCAGAAAATTTGACAAGAAGGAGAAATGGTACAAGTTAAGAAGAGTAGTGTGAAAGGTAAACAGAAGCAAGGAAAATCCAAAGTAACTGGTCTGGAGGTTGAGGAATATGTGTTTGATGGAGTAACCCCAAATAAGTATACATCAAAAGAGGAGTAGTTGAATACCTAAAGGGGAGTGGCTGATAAAACCATTGATGATACAGCAAAATAATATGAAGAAGTGAGACAACAACCAAATCCATATGTAACTCTAAAACCTATAAGGGATCATGCCAAAGATACCCTGAGTTTGGCCATGACTATTGGTAATAGGGTATCAGAGGTGAATGTGAACTTAGAGAAAATTCGTACTACATATATAATACACTTTCACAGAGAAACAAATGATATCATATATAAAATACTGCTTAAATTTACATTACAAGTGTCTAAGCTAGATTCCAATAAAAAGAAAACTCAGGACCTCCTACGGAAAGAAAGGGTTGAGAACAAGGCCCTTTGAATCAAAATTAAAAAGTTGCAGGAGGATTTATTAAAGTTTGAATGGAATTCAGACAAAGGAGCAGTGGATCAAAAGTTGTTTGATGAGAAAGAGAAATAAGTTCAGGTGCTAAAGAAGAAATTGAAAATTCCTTCCACTCACCTTATTCAAACTTCTGAATTGACAAAGTTTGAGAAGGAGAAGGAAGCATTAAACACTGAATTGAGTGATTGTAAGGCCAAGCTGTTAAAGCTTGAAGAAAAAGAAAAACTGTGGGAAAGGGATGTTGAGCTTATTTAGGAAGCTAATAAGTTTAGACCGTATTTAGATTTTATTGCAGATCAGGAGAGTGCTTTGAAAGTAGCCAAGAAAAATATTTTGATATTAAAGCAAGGATTAAATAAGAAGTCAATGGAAGTAGCTCAAAATGCTATCAAATTTTTAAGTGCCTTATCAGAACATCAATTAAGAAGGTTTGGTATCCAAGACAAAGTCATTATTGACTCTTGGGCTAGAAAAGTGATTGGAAAGTACAGAATGTTGGATACTGTATAGGATAAAGTTGATATTATAAGTCATAAAGTCAAAGAAGTGACTAACTTACTTACTCTATTGGTAAATAGGGGAATTCCTTTCTTCTAGGAGGAAATGGGACCATTATTGTCTCAAAAGGAATATCTATAAAAAATGGTAAATTGCAGGTCAGAACACAACAAGTTTCAAGATATGGAGCAAGATCTGTCTAGAATGTTCGTGTTTGATAAAATGGCTAAAGAGTTTGAGTTATTGTTTGATTTTAAAGTCACATGTGCCAACGTGCCTAATATTTCATATGCAGAAAACATGGAACTCAGAGTTCTGACACATGAAATGTTTGTTGCAGACTTGCCTAAAACTGAACATTGGAGAACAGTTCAACAATTTGGACCAAATAAATATAAGCTACAACCGTGAAGATATCAAGGAAGACATCGCAAAAGAGTTTCAACGTAGGATATAATTTATGATAGAATGTTATTTTAATTTCATTAGTTAAGAAGTTTTGTTATCTCATAACTGTTTTGTAATTAAAAAAAATACTTTGAAACATTAAAATAAACGATTGAAACTGGTATACAATTAGTTTTATTGTTCAACTTAAGGAGAAATTGTATAAGTATTCATATTTTTGATGAAGAGAGGGTTGGAACCCGTGAGATTTTGGAAACTTGCGTATTCAAATATTTCTTTAAATTACAGAGCCGAAAGTTGGCGTTTTTGATAGATTCTTGTGTTATTTCATGTTGCAGTCGGTACTTTCCCTTCTCATGTGAATGATTTTCCATTTTTATCTTTCCATTATGTTTTCCTTCATGTTTGAAATGAGAGTATAACAATTTAGAATTCATATTTACTATGCTCTAGTTGTTGTTTTCATATGTCCACCAAACTTTTCTTCTAAAGTTGATACAGAAATCATTTTTACAATTCTCCATGTTAATGGTCTATTCATGTTCTTCCTTTTTCACCAGACAATCAAATTTTGACTGTGACTAAGTAGCTACCTTGCCTCCATTAAAAATTCCATGCATAAGTTATGTTTATCTATATTCATATATTGACTCCTAGCCCAATGGTCATGTGTTCTATTTCAACCAATCTTACCAATTATAAACAATTTTGCTTATACATATATGGCCTTGTTAATATTTTGTGAGCTTTCCCTCTCGGAAGAGAAAAAAGCCAGTTTTCTCTTTAAAAGTGGTTTTTGTTGTTACCTGGGAATAGCCTTTACAACCTTTGGTAATTTTCCAGTGTTAACAAATTGGTGTTGTTTTTGGGGAATGAAAGTACATATCAGCCCTGGGAAGAATGACAAGGATTGCAAAGTTTCAAGAAAGAAATTTCTATGGGAAAGCAGAAGTATCCACATTCAAAGAAGATTGTACATTTTACCTAGTGACTTCACATTCATTTTGAACAGTATTACAGAAGACATCCTAGATTTTAGGAGAGAAAATATGAAAGGTAACCCTAATACTGAAACTTTACTGAAACTTTACAAAGCATGGAGAATCTAGAGAGATTGTTTAAAAATAAAAATAAAGAAAAAATAAATAGTTCTCAATTTGGTGCATCATCATCTCAATATTTTCATAGTATATAAGAATATGAATGGGAAACTAGTATTGAGAGATTACTATTAAAATCTAAATCTAAATCTGACCTAAAGAAATTTGAGATTAACCCTAGTAGGTTAGAAGCATATATTCTTGATTCTTTGTGGTAGAACCTTCAAACTTCAGTAAAAAATGAAAAACCTGTTCTTATTGTCCAAAAAATTCAATCTCATATTCCCCAACCTATTCAGAATCCTCCATATTTTTAACATTTACCACTTGCTCCAAATCCACCTAGACCAATGGCTGCAGCTAGGTTTGCTCCATTGGCTTTACCTATAGTGTTACATGACCTTCACTTAAATTATTCCCAAATTATTTCATTGTATGATGGACAAGCAAAATGTTACTGCAAAATACCATGTTGGAAAATTTGATGACTTTATAGATTTGGAAGAGGTTGATTATGAGGATGTCAAGATGAGGTTGTTTGCACAGAGCTTATCTGGGGAAGCCAAAAAGTGGTATAAATATTTACTTGCTGGGTCTATTCGAGAGTTTGCAACCTTCCAAACTGCATTCCTAGATAGATGGGATGATAAGCAAAGTCCATTACAAGTTTTGTTCTAGTACAATAATCTTAAAAAATGAGTTTTTGAGTGAGTCAATGAGTTTTCCAGTAGGTTCATGAGAGTCTATAATTCAATACCTGCTGATATTAAGGCTTCACCTGGTGTTGTTAAACTTCATTATGCAAAAGCTTTTGATAATCACTTTGCATTGTTATTGAGAGAAAGAAAATCATGCAGCCTTCGTGTTATGTTTACAGATTCCTTGGAAGTAGAAGCCAATATGATGGCATGTGGAAAGATAAAACAAAGAGTATATTTTGATAGGAGGAAAGGTAGAGAAGAAACTATGCCCTCCACCCCTTCTGCTTCTTCATCTAATGATATCAAATTTGAAATGATGCTGAAAACAATGGAAAAGTTAATGTATAGGCTCACTATGGATACTAGGCCAGTGAATCAAGAACATAATGAACCTCAGATTAAAAACCCTAACTTTAGAAGGCCTATTCCTCCTCCACTTCCATAGAATAGACAAAGAGATATGAGGAATCCAAGGAACCAATAATATCAGCAAATAATACCACTTTCCCCTAAAAATTATGTTGCTGATGAGGATGGTGCAGAGTCTATTGAATACCATATTCATCATTTTGGTTATTTAGATTCTGAAATCTATCTGACTGAGGAGGAACACAGTTTGTTTACACATGAGGATGATAACAGAGATTTTGAGGAGGGGTTGGAACAATATCAAAGGGGGTATATGCATTATATAGATGATGTGAAAAATATCAAATTGAGAAGTAGAGATGTTATTATGAATAAAGGAAGGTTAAATCCAAATCAGCCTTCCAGTATTCAGATGAATACATAAAGAAATGAAAAACAAAAGGAACCTATTGTACATAAATGGATTGAAAATAGAATTGAAAAAATAAAGGAGGTAAACAAACAGCACCCATAGATGACATAAAATTTCTTTCATTTTTCATCAACAAAGTGAACTTTCTAAGTTGAAGATTTCAATTCCTTTTAATGAACTGCTCAAAAATCAGGAGTATAGGGACACAATAACAAAAGTAGTCAAGAATCAGGGAGAGGCTCAGCCAAATATTTTGGAAGTGACAGACGAAAATCCTACTATTGTTTTGGGGTCTAAGATTGATAATGTGGATAATGAGGAAGTACCACCTTTTTATAAGAGATTAAATGTGCATGACATGGTGTTGCATAATGCTATGTTAGATTCAGGAGCTTCACATAATTTGATGCCTAAAGGAGTGGTAGAAAGTTTGGGGTTAGAGATTACAAGACCTTATAAAGATTTGTATTCTTTTGATTCCAAAAGGGTGAAATGTCTGGGTTTGATAAAAGACATGGTAGTATCCTTGAATAAATTACCATCTAAAACTGTGGTCATGGATGTTGTTGTCGCTGATATCCCTCCCAAATTTGGTGTTTTGTTGTCAAGATCTTGGACTTCAAATTTAAAAGGAAGTTTGAAAATGGATATGTCTTATGCTATAATCCCCATTCTTAATGAAAACAAGAGACTGTACATTGAAAAAATATCACCATATGTTGTTAGCAGTCAAGATCAGCCAAGAGTTCATCATGTTTATTCTGTTAATACATACTTAGGGTCATCTATTTTCTTCAATGATGTTTATCCTTGTGATTCAAAAGTTGTTGTGCCAAGTAAATGTAAAAAGGATAAAAAAGTGATAAATGAGCAAGAAGCATTGGAAATCAAACGAAAGGAAGAAGGGTTATGGACTATGTATTTTGATGGGTCAGTGGCAAAGTTAAGTGTTGGTGCAGGTGTATACATAATTTCCCCTATTAGATATTGTAAAGATTTTTCTTACAATTTGACCTTTGAATGTACTAATAATGTAGAAAAATATGAAGCTTTGTTGCTGGGTTTACATGCACTAAAGCATTTGAGAGCTAAACGAGTCCATGTTTTTGGAGATTCAGAGCTTGTGATAAATCAGGTGAATGATAGTTATCAAACTAAGCATCCCAGAATGAGAATTTACAGGAATGAAGTGTGGGATATGTTTGGGAATTATTTCACAGAACACGGTGTCAAGGTGGTTCCAAGATATGATAATACAATGGTAGATTCTTTTGAAATTGCTGCTCGAAAATTTAAGACTCCTACTGCACGTAAAATAAAGTACAAGGTTGACATTGAGAACATGCCTTCCATACCAAACAATACCAAATACTAGCAGGTTTTTGAATATGATATGCAAACCAAAAGATTTCTAGAATTGTCTGGTGAATTTGTAAATACACAAATAGAAAATGAAAGTGTTATTTCTGAAAATTTTCAAGATGTTGATGAAGATGAAGAAGGAGTTGTTGAAATAGAGAACTTGAAAAGCTCACTAGGAGAAAAGATATAATCCAATTGAAGACTAATCACATTCCCAGAGGTATAATTCCCTTAGAGAATCTTTTTGATCAAAATGATGTTGTGAGATATCCTAAAGTCAAATCTTCTAAAAATGTTGTTGAAGATAAAAATATTGGTACCGAGGAGAATCCTAGAATTGTAAAATTGTCCAAGAAATTGCCTGCTAAATAAAAACACAAGTATGTGAACCTAATGAAAAAATACACTCGTGTATTTGCATGGAGTTACGATCACCTGAAAGAGTATAAAACTTCCATTATACAACATACTATTCCAATTAAGCCTAGAGAAAAACCATTTAGGAAGAAACTCAGAAGGATTAATCCAATGTTATTTCCTATCATTGAAATGGAGATCAAAAAATTATTTGATGCCAAGATAATTGTAACCTTGAGATTCTCAAAATGGGTTGCTAATTTGGTGCCTGTGAGAAAGAAGAATGGTGAAATAAGACTATGTGTGGACTTCAAAAATTTGAATAAATTCTCTCTGAATGATAATTACCCTTTACCAAATATGGATTAGATTTTGCAAAAAGTGGTAGGTCCAGGGAAAATTTCTACCATGGATTGGTTTTCAGGTTATAATCAAATAAATGTGCTTCCTAAAGATCAGGAGAAAACTGCTTTCACTACACCATGGGGTACATTCATGTACACAAAGATGCATTTTGGATTAATCAATGCAAGAGCCACTTTCCAACTTGTTATGGACATTGCATTTGCAGATGAAAGCGACAAGTTTGTAGTAAGTTACATGGATGATATTATTGTATATTCCAGGTTTGATAGGGATCATATCAAACATTTGGAAAAGGTTTTCCTTAAATGTAGAAAATATGGCATTTCTTTAAATCCAAGGAAATCAAATTTTGCTCTAGAAGACGAAAAACTTTTGGGCCATATTATTTCCAAAGAAGGTATAAGGATTGATCCAGACAGGGTGAGTGCAATTTTGAAGGTGGAGGAACCAAGAAGTAAGAAAGAAGTATAGTCATTCGTTGGGAAAGTAAATTTCTTAAGGAGGTTCATTCCTAGCTTTGCTGAGATATTGATGAACATTAATAATATGCTGAAAAATGATCATGAAATAAAATGGATAATGGAGGCTAAGAAGTCTTGCAAGAATATAAAGAAATCTATTTCAGAAGCTCCTATGGTGGTAAGTTCGTATTTTGACAAAGATTTTCTAGTATTCTCATATGCTTCAGTGCATATTGTTGCAATTGTTCTGTTACAAAAGAATGATCAAGGTGAAGAACATCCTAAGGCATTTTTTAGTAATATATTAAGAGATGGAGAGTTGAAATATGATATCATGGAAAAACAAGCATATTCTTTGATTAAGGCCCTAAAATATTTCATAATTTACATTCTCCATTCACATGTAGTTGCATATGTTCCAAGAGTGTGGTAAAGAGCATACTTACACATCCAGATCCGGAGGGGAGAAGAGAATAATGGATTACAGTACTTTTGGAATATTACATTGAAAATAGACCCACAAATTTCATTAAGGGATAGGGATTGGCTGAGATGATGACAGACTCCAATTGTGATTCTCTGCAACTAAATTTTTGTCAGGTCAATTAAATCAGTTGGACACAAAAGTGCAGGTGATGCCTGATTTTTCTATTTCTCCATGGTATGTTGATATTGTTTATGTGTTGCAAAATTTTCAACCTCTCGCGGGGTTAAGTAAAACTAGAGCAAGGTCTATGAAGCTGAAGGCTGTAAAATTCTGTATTTTAAATCAATATCTTTATTGGAAGGATCCCGATGGAGTGTTACTGAATTGTCTTTAGGAGAATGAAGCTCAACAAATAGAAAAATATTTCCATGAAGGATATTGTGGAGGACATCATTCATGGAAGGTAACTGCAAATAAAATTTTAAGAGCGGGATTCTATTGGCCTTCATTATTTTCATATGTGTATAAAGAAACCACCAAATGTCATCAGTGTCATATTTTTGATGGAAAGAGGAAAGTGGTTCCACTCCCTCTTAATCCCATATCAGCAGAAGCTCCCTTTCAACAATGGGGGTTGGATTTCATTGGTGAAATAAATCCAAACTCTTCAGGACAGCGTAAGTGGATCTTAACAACAACTGATTATTTTACAAAATGGATTGAAGCAATACCTACTAGAAGAGCTACAAATGCAGTGATAATAGATTTCCTGGAAAATAATATTTTGGCAAGATTTGGTTGTCTTAAGAGGATTGTAACAAATAATGTTGTTTCTTTTAAGTCCAGGAAGATGAAAAATTTATGTCATAAATATCATATAAGTTTGAATCATTCTACTGCATACTATCCACATGGTAATGGGTTGGCAGATTCCTCTAACAAAAGCTCGGTGAGGATAATTAAGAAGTTGTTGGAAGATAATAAAAGAGCATGGTAGACAAAGCTGAAATATGCTTTGTGAGCTGACAGAATCAGCACAAAGAGAGATATTGGAATGTCACCATTCCAATTGGTGTATGGAATTGAAGTGGTTTTTCCAGCATCTCTAGGAGTACCAGTTATGAAGTTGTTGCAGGATCAGTAGGATGAACCTAATCATATGCAAAGGAGAATAAACCAAATTATTGAGCCAAGTGAACTGAGGGAAAAAGCATATGATAAGGTACAAATTCATTAGGAGAAAATAAAGAATACCTTTGATAGAAAGGTAAAAGAGGACACTTTCTAGATTGATGATTTGGTGTTAAAATGGGATGCTCCACATGAAGACAAAGGAAAGCATGGTAAATTTGATCACTTGTGGGTAGGTCCATACATTATTGCAGCATACAAGGATAATAATGCTTTTATTCTACTGTATCAGGATGGGTCTCAGTATGAAGGAGGTCTAGTTAATGGGAGATTTCTAAAGCATTATTTGGAATAAGGGAAAGGAAATTTCATGTATTATAGTGTAAATATTTCTTTACTTTCAATCAGTACAGATGGTGAGCTAGAATATTTGTAGCCCATAGAGAAGGCCCTAAGATCGGAAGGGGTAGCCATATTTTAGTTTTATATTTCTTTTAGAAAGACAAAATAAAAAAGGAGTTAGATTGACAATGGATTTGGCAACCGGTCTACGGAGTTCTTTGCTACCTCGCATGGAGGATAGCATACCTAGTGGAGCTAGTTGTTAGCACTATATTTGAAAATTTTGTGAAAATGCACTTCATATTAATTGGTTAGCATATTCTTTCATTATGGGTCATCAGATGAAGAGAGGGATTTGATCTACGGTGGTAGATCCTTTCACTAATGAAACATGGGGAAGAAATTGGAATCATCTCATCGACAAAATGGAGGTAAAATGAGTTAAATATCGACGGTTCAAATTAAGAGAAGTTGTATATCAAGGGTGGAAGTGATTTCTATAGATCCGAGATGCAAGGAATAAGCTAAGGTGTCGGATTTGTAGAATCCATTAAGAAGGTGCAACTTTGAAAGGTTGAGATTACTACAAGGAAAGATCAATGGCGATGGAGTATTCCATAGATTAAATATGCATGGAAGAATTAAGTTTTTAGATTCGCGGAATGGGTTAACCGGTGGAAATATTGGATAGAGGAGATGTGAGCAGAGATATCTCTATGGTATGAAACAATTCCGTGGATTGAACTAGTGCGGAGAAATTTCAAATTGAAATCCGCGGAAAGTGGTAAGGGCCACGTTGATCAATGGTTGTGATTATGGTCGGGGTTTGATCGACGGATAAGGTGCATTCTGTGAATAGAATTTTCTTGACTAATCAGGTTCGAAAGAATTATATACAAGTTAAAACTTTCCACGATTTGACGGTTCTGATGAGGGCAGATTGCAGATCAATGGATGGTATTGATTTCGCTGAATCAAGTTGAGTAGGGTGATAAGGTTGAGTCTTGGTATTGAGATCTTGTGCATGAATGACTCAAATTTCAAATAAGAATAGATCTACAATATATATTATGGCATATGCGCTATGCTTATGAAACATAGAAAATTATAAAAACACCTACGTGGAGGTCAAAGGTTTTTTTTTTCTGAGAATTGGGATTGACAGTAACCCTAACTGTATGCAAAGTGCCAACATGGACAAGTATGAACACTATGCTAATTAACAAGGTAGGCATCCTTAAACTCTCCAATTATTTCTAAAAATGGATGAAATAGAAGTGGTAGAAGTGGGAGATAATGAAGAGTTATGGGTTTCCTGTCAAAAGATTGAGAACAGCTTTGAAGATAAAAATGTTGAATTTTTGGACACCATTTTAATGAAAGAAATGATTGAGATGGCTAAAAGTAAATTGAAAAGTCTTAAGGACCAGGGTAGTGAAACCCATGGAATTTTTAGGTCTTTCTTTTATCTCTTGTATGTTGACCAGACCCCCAATTTTCCTGAATTTGTCGAGTGGTGTGCAAATAGTTATTCTGCAGCTGAAGAGGTTGTCATGGATAAACCTAAGTCTAGGATCATTTTCCCTATTAATGCCTTTGTTATTTGCAAAACCCTATCTATCCCGGATGATTTTGTCTTTTTATCCCATGAGTACAAAGAAGAAAACATCATACACTTCTTCCAAGAGTCTACAGTCAAGAGTAAAGAAGCATTTTTGAAGTCATGTTCAAAGCCCGATAGTGAGGTTATGAGTTTATCATAACCTATTGATCTGGTTTTTTTAATGAAGAAACCCAGTTATGTATAACTTTAGCCAGTCAAATTTTTGGGTTAGATACTAATGGTTATGTTACAGAGTCACTATTGAGTTTGTTGCTTATCTTAAGTACTTTCCCAATTGAATATGAACTTCCAGGTCAGTCTTTCTAATCTTGTTGACTTAAGTTTGATGAGTTCTTGGCTGAAAACATTTGTTCTTAGTTATTCAACTTCCATGATACTAGATTTTTTAGATTCCAGTCCTTTTTGCTGAAGATGTTCTTATCACATAATGAAGATAGCTTACAATTTCTTGAATTGGTACTCACTGATGAAATGACCCAGAATTATTGCAAGTTCATGAATTGTTTGATGGCAAAGATATAGAGTATTTTCTTTTAGGAAAGATTTCCCAGGGTATTGCCAGAGATTAAGGAAATATTGCAGCATTCCCCTAGTAAGCAGATAGGAGACTGGCTCCTTTCAAAGTTTGAAACAATTATAAGGTTATATGGTTTTGTGCATCATCTTTATATTCTTCCATCCTTTCTGACAACTAGAATCTTTTCTTTGGAATTTCTTATACAAAGGCCTACAGTTGAAGAAGAACACATCATAAACTTCAGGAAGAGTCTAGATATTAAATTTCCCTCAGAGGAAGGGCCATATGTTGTAAAAAGTAGACCAAAGAAGCGGAAAATTAGACAAAAAGGACAAATGGTACAGATGAAGAAGAGTAGTGTGAAAGGTAAACAAAATCAAGGAAAATCCAAAGTAACTGGTCTGGAGCTTCAGGAATATGTGTTTGATGGAGTAAGCCCAAATAAGTATACATCAAAAAAGGAGTGATTGAACACCTATAGGGGAGTGGCTAATAAAACCTTTGATGAAACGAAAAAATTATATGAAGAAGTGAGACAACTGCCAAATCCAGATGTAACTCTAAAAATTGTAACGGATCATGCCAAAGATACCCTGAGTTTGGCCATGACTATTGGTAATAATGTATCAGAGGTGAATGTGAACTTAGAGAAAATTCCTACTATTGATATAATACACTTTCACAGAGAAACAAATGATATCATATATACAAGATTGCTTAAATCTACATTGTAGGTGTCTAAGCTGGAGTCCAATAAAAGAAGACTCAGGACCTCCTACGAAAATAAAGGGTTGAGAACAAGGCCCTTCGAATAAAAATTAAAAACTTGCAAGAGGATTTATTAAAGGTTGAAGGGAAGATAGACAAAGGAGCAGTGGCTCAAAATTTGTTTGATGAGAAAGAGAAAGAAGTTCAGGTGCTAAAGAAGAAATTGAAAATTCCTTCCACTCAAATTATTCAGACTTCTAAATGACAAAGTTTGAGAAGGAGAAGGAAGCATTAAACACTGAATTGAGTGATTGTAAGACCAAGATATTAAAGCTTGACGAAAAATAAAAACAGTGGGAAATGGATGCTAAGCTTCTGATAAAAAATGAGAAGGACCTAAAAGATAAGATGGTAGCAAAAGAAAAAGAATTACAGGAAAAGTGTGAAGAAGTTAAAAATTAATCTACTACTCCTTCTATAGAAACAGATGTAGCCTCTCTTTCTAAAGCAATGTCTCAGGTAAACCTGAAAGATGTAGAACTCACAGGGTTAAAACAACAGAACAAGAATCTATAGGAGATAGCTTTGAAAAAAGAACAAGAGAAGAAGGAATTAGAGGAAAAATACCAAGAAGTAATAAATCAAAATACCAAGTTAACAAAGCAGGTGGTTGGTCAAGGGGCTTTGCAAGGAGCCAAACATATGATTTGGGATAAGATTATTCAGGAAGCTAATAATTTTAGACCGTATTTAGATTTTATTACAGATTAGGAGAGTGCTCTGAAAGTATCTAGGAAAAATATTTTGATAGTAAAGTAAGGATTAAATAAGAAGCCAATGAAAGTAGCTCAAAATGCTATCAACTTTTTAAGTGCCTTATCAGAAGATCAAGTCAGAAGGTTTGGTATCCAAGACAATGTTGTTATTGCCTCTTGGGATAGAAAATTGATTGGAAAGTACGGAATGTTGGATACTGTACATGCTAAAGTTGATATTATAAGTCATAAAGTCAAAGAAATGACTAACTTATTTACTCCATTGGTAAATAGGGGAATTCCTTTCTTCTGGGAGGAAATGGGACCATTATTGTCTCAAGAGGAATATCTAGAAAAATTGGTAAATTGCAAGTCAGATCACAGCAAGTTTGAAGATATGTAGCAGGCTCTGTCTAGAAGAGTCGTTTTTGATAAATTGGCTGAAGAGTTTGAGTTATTGTTTGGTTTTAAAGTCATGTGTGCCAAGGTGCCTAATCTTTCATATGCATAAAACATGGAGCTCATAGTTCTGGAACATGAAATGGTTGTTGCAGACTTGCCTAAACATGAACATTGGAGAACAGTTCAACAATTTGGATCAAATAAATAGGAGCTGCAACCGTGAAGATATCAAGGAAGACAGCACAAAAGAGTTTCAGCGAAGGATATATTTTATGATAAAATGTTATTTTAATTTCATTAGTTAAGAAGTTTTGTTATCTCAGAGTTGTTTTGTAATAAACAAATACTTTGACACATGTAATAAACAGTTGAAATCGTTATATAGTTAGGTTTATTGTTCATCTCAAGGAGCAATTGTATAAGTATTCATAATTTTGATGAAGCAAGGGTTGGAACTCGTGAGATTTTAGAAACTTGTGTATTCAAATATTTCTTTAAATTACAGAGCCAAAAGTTGGCATTTTTCAGAGATTCCTATGTTATTTCATGTTGCAATCTGTACTTTCCCTTCTCATGTGAATGTTTTTCTAGATTTATCTTTCCATTATGTTTTCCTTCATGTCTGAAATGAGAGTATAACAGTTTAGAATTAATATTTACTATTCTATAGCTATTCTTTTCAAATGTCCACCAAAACTTTCTTCTAAATTTGATATACAATTAATTTTTACAATGCTCTGTGTTAATGGTCTGTTCATGTTCTTCCTTTTTCACCAAACAATCAAATTTTGATTGTGACTGAGTAGCTACCTTGTCTCTATTAAAACTTCCATGCATAAGTTATGCTTATCTATATTCATATATTGACTCCATAGCCCAATGGTCATGTGTTCTGTTTCAACCAATCTTAACAATTATAAACAGTTTTGCTTATACATATCTGGCCTTGTTAATATTTTGTGAGAGATCCTTCTCGAAAGAGAAAAAAGCCAGTTTTCTCTTTAAAAGTGGTTTTTGTTGTTACCTGCGAATAGCCTTTACAACTGTTGAGGCCTGGAAATTCTCAGGTGACAACAACAAGGGATTATCCCCAATCAACGTTCCCAACTAGCGCGTTGACTGTTTGGTGTAGGGAATCCATCTGGTTTGCGGTTCAGCTACTGTAGGTCAAAGCAACAAAACAAAGGTTTTACCGGTTACGGCCCAGTCCACCAAGTTTTTTGTATTTTTTGACTTAATGTATGCAGTGCAAATGCCTAACTAACAATGCAGGGTGATAAGGATGCGAGGAACTACACAATGTGATGCGCAGGTTCTTACCTCTCGTCTTAGTCTCACAGGAATCTAAATCACATATGCAGTAATGAAATAAACTAACTATCCATCTAACTACCTATCTATCCACCTATCCCCGGGGAGCCAGAATATGATTTATTTATGAGTAATGTGGATTATTCATGCATTATAAATAGAAATTACAGGTAGCTGATATTCTTATTTACAACACATGAAAGATTACAGATATTTCGACAATCAGATAGCCAATTGTTTATGGACAGCATCCATTACTCATAGTGGAAATCTTCATAAAATAAACCGGAAAAAATTCATACAAGAACATAGGTTCAATGAGTTAGAACGATCTCACAGTTAATGGACATAAAGTTGAAAATGAAATAGTTCCTCTTCAACAAATCCATAGCACAACATTTGAATATTCCACTAAGCTTTCTCCAACAGGCAAACTGTAATTTTCTATTGCAAAAGGAAAAAGTTCTTCTTACAATATGTCTTCACCAGTCTCACTGGGAAAAAGTCCTTTTCCCTTATAAGCTTTCTATATTTATACAAAAGGGTGAGACTGTTGGGCTACCCAAAGTGACCTTTGGGCTTCCCAACCCCTCGTTTCCCAATGTTCTGTTTTTCTTAAATGTTTTACAAAAATAGTTACAAATTACAATAATGACCACTCCTTTATGAAGAGGGCCCCACTTGGGTGTCAATGAATTTCTTCCATTTTGAGGCTTCAGTGGAAATGCCCTCGAATGCACAGGGTTCCAAGAACTGGATATTGATTTCAAATTTCTCAGCCTGGTTCTTTATAGCCTCCACTCTGGCTGAGCTCAACCAAAGTTGGTCCTCTAAAAGTTGTACACTAACTGCTGAATGGCCCACTTCACTTCTCAGCATCTGGTCATCAATGGCCTTGATGTGTTGCACTCTTACTTCTTCTTCCTGATGCCTTTTATGTAACATCTCCATAAATGAATCATGGTCTGGGAAATCATCCAGCCTCTGCTTGGCTTCTACTTGGCACCGGTTGTATGTGATGAGGACTCTCCTAGAAATTTTTGTACAGCCTCCCTTCGTCTTCTTGACTGTTTTCTTGAAATCTTCAGCGGTGTTGATGGCGAACTCTACCAGGTCATAATCCCACCTAAGGGCCTGTTTATCCTTTGATGGTAGCTCTGCTAGAGTTTCCTCATTGTTCTCCAACCTCGCCATTCTTGCCATTAGAGGAAATTTGGGGTCTAAAATGGGCCTTATAAGAAAACGTGCCAAAATACGTTTTTGTGAGTTGGAATTCAAGAACCAATAGAATTTCAATAAAATAAGTCAACCATAATGGTTGAATTGACATATTTGTCATTAAAAAAAACTACTTTTTTTGTTCGTATTTCCGACATATCTCATTGTGTTTTAACTCAAATTTTGATCGGGAGATCTCATTGGATGTGGAATTTGATTCCGCATCCAACGAGTACCCAGACTGCATACTTTTGATGGACCCCGCTATCCCAAAAACAAGAAATACCTGAAAAAACGTGATGATGACATCATCATCACATTTTTTCAGGTATTTCTTGTTTTTGGGGTAGCGGGGTCCGTNGTCAGGACCTCGAGGACATCTTAAGATCTGTCCACAAAATAAGATGCGGTTTCCAAGATTTCTTCCAGTCTGCCATTGATCTGCAGCACTCTACATCTCACATCCTCAATAGCAGTCTGTAACTGTAGCATCTTGGTATTTTGGGCCAAGACGTGCTCTTTGAATGGCTAGAGGTTAACCTGCTGTTCTCTTGCCTCCTCCAGAGCAGTTGTTAAAGAAGAAACATGTTCTTGATGTTCCTTTCTCAGTTCTTGGGTGTGCAGATCATTTGCCTGCAAGAGGATCTTTTGCTGCTCTTCCAGTTCCTCCATCTTTGCCAGCAGCTGTTCCTTTTCAGTTCTTAACCCTTCGTATTCTTTCTGTGCTCTCTCCAGAGATTCCTGCGTCATTTCCAGCACTTGTATTTCTCCTTTGAGGGCCTGTACTTCAGCTCTTGAGAACTTCATTTCCCTTTGCATATCTTCATATTTCCTCTTGAGCCTGTTGCTTTCTTCCCTCTCTTTCCTCAATGTATCCTTCAGCTGAGCAGAGGATTTCTTGGACTGCTCCAGGTCAGTTATTATCTTGCCTACATTATCTTCTGAAGCTTGGATAAATGCAGACCCAGCTCTTACGGTAAATCTTGGATCTTGGTCTGTTCCTAACATAACAGCCGTATCCGTTATCATTTTACCAGGTAGACCTTCCACCTCAACTTTCCTCTCTATCCTCTTTATTATTCTCTTTGTTTCCCTATCATAATATATAGTGTTGAAATCAGGGATTTCCTTTCCCTTTTCTTGCACAAAAGAGACCAGCTTGAGTGTCAGGACCATGGGTGTGCTGGCAGCCGGTACTTGAGAGGTCTGAACCTCAGGGTTCTCCACTTCCTGGGTCTGCTCTGCTGCTATTTCAGAAGCTGACTGCTATGTCAATTTTATCCTTTCAGCTTCTTGCGTTTGGAGCTCCTCATCGAGCTTTCTTTTCACTTCTTTAGCTGCTTTTCTAGCCGCTTCTTCTGCCTCTTTAGCTACTTCCTGGGATTTCTTAGCTGCTTCTTCAGCATCTTTTCTTTTCCCTTCATCTTCACTGTGCAACCACTCTACAGCTTCCTGTGCCAATCTTTGGGCTTCTTCCTTTCTCCTTTTGGATTCTTCCTCTACCTTTGCCTGTTCATCCCCCTTTCCCCCCTTGGTGGTGATTTTTTTCGTGAATCTTCTTTTCAGTGCTGTCATGTTTGGGGCATTCCGGAAGACAGATTCTTCCCTATCAAAATGATGGGTATATTCGAAATGCACCTTATTTTCTTTACAATGATCAGCCACTTTACCGTGGGAGTCATTTCTGTGATAGGGCATCTCACCAAAATGGAACCTCTCCATCTCCTCTACGAATTCACTGGCTTGTTTCTCCTTAGTGAACCTGTAGCTCCCAAGTTTGAAGGGAAAGGGAGGATAAGCAGTCTTCTTGTGTTCAAACAGGAAGCTTCCTATTCCATCTAGGAACACCTCTCTGACTGCCTCCTTATGGACAATGTAATCAGTTGCATATTTCGGCAGTAGGGAAGGTGCTCTTGAGCCCCCAAACATTCTGAAGTACATGCCATGTTCGGTCAAATAGCAGTCTGTGTAATCTTGTATCACTTGCATGGCCTCCTCAGACATACAATCACACTCTTTCTGGAAAATGAGTGTGTGTAGTGGCATAATGAAGTGCTCACAGACTTCTCTGTAATGGCTGTGGTACTGGTGTGCCCACAGTGATCTATAAGCAGCATAGACAAGCATTCTTTCCCTGTCCTAGATGCACCTGAGACCAGGGAAAGCCTGGTTGCATAGTATACAGTCTATGAGTATTGAGCTCATATAAAACTCAGACCTTTTCCGGGACTCCCCTTCCAAGGCTGATGCCAAGAAAGAAGAAAGACTGCTGGATACAAGGCTGGCCCAATTGAATACTGTCCCTTGTGTTGCCACATGAAAAATGATGGGTATCCACTCTAGCTTGAAGAATATTCCATGGGCTCTCCCAAAGATCCTATTAAGCATCAAAGCTATAAATCGGTAGGGAACCCTCAAGCTCGTTGTATCATACTCACCCGTGGGTCTGTGTCGGTAATGTTTTCCCTGCAACAGTATCCTCTTCAGGGTCTCTACCAGGTCCATTCTAATGCTACTCAGCCAGTCATCAGATAGGAATACTTGGGCTTCTGGCAGGTGATAAGCCAATGCCACATATCCAGGGTTAAATGCAGCATAGCCCTATCTCTTAATATTTTCCAGAATCATTGTGGTTACATCTTCCCGGGGCAGAATCCATCCAATTACCTCGGAGCATGGGAACAGTTCTGGCCTGGTGGCGACCTTCATAAGGAAAGATATTTCAATGTTTGCATATATGGACTCTTCTTCTAAGCCCATGTCAGGAACTTCTCTTTGGGTAATCAGTCTATAGATTTCACCCCACTAATACTCCGGTTCAACACCAGAAATACATTTAGTGTCTTCATACACGTATTCTGCCTTGGTAACAACCTCCACTTTTGGCTCTTCTTCGATCATAGGGGCCTTCTTCTTTTGCCTCTTTGACATGGTCAGCTTGAGTTCTTCCTGCCATATATAAATTGTAACGTTAAGCAATTCAAGTTGCAGACACTTATATGACAATGTGCAGCATTTTACTTCTTCAATGTGTATTGTGACAGTAATTAGTTAATGAAGCCAAAATATATGTGTACCTAGGCTGAAATGGCTTAACTAATAGGATTATTGAACCAAATGGGCAGTATTCTGAGACTTTGTTTATGTCTATCATGATGGAAACTAGCTGTGTGCAATAAACTGTGCATACTACCATTACTTGCCAATATAAACATTAACAATATAATCTAGCAGGAATGGTGTCTACATAAAATTGAAAAGGCTCATGCTGCTTGCGGGGAAAATGACTAAAGCTTCTGTTCTCTGCGGGTGCTACTAACATTTTGCTGTGCAGGATAGACAAAGGATGAAAAACCCATGCAATCCCTCTCAACGACACTCTACAAACAAACCGCTCGCACTCTAATGGTGGATAACCTAAATGCCGTGGTACATCCTTTCCCCCTTTGGCTCAGGTTTAAGATAAAAGCCAACGATGCACGGAGCGACATAGCGAAACCTTGCTATTTGAGGATGTGGGTTTCTATAGTGTGCTCAATCAAAGGAAACCACCTGTGTGAAACCTTGGTCAGCAACCTGGTGTCGTAGTCAAACCCCTTTCCCGGCCATGGTTCAAAACTGAGCAAGAATCGGTTGCGCGGGACCGCGTAGGCAAAATGGCTAGGGTTCGAGGATACGGGGGGACTGAAAATCTCAACAAAAAAGGGTATCCACCAAATGCTATAGAAAAACCACAAACTATCCCTCTGCAACCCATCATCACACATAGGGAAGCTTGGTGCAGACGGCGTAAGGGCCGCCTGCACCAAACCCCCAACCACTGCGTGAGGTTGCGAGACAACGGTAGCGTGAAAACTAATATGTGGTTTAAAATGCCCTCTTCCCAAGATAGTTATGACAAAAAACCCCAATTAAATAGGCATAGAAAAATGGGATGAAGGAAACGACTGCACTCAACACCCTAACTGCAGCAAACAATCAATCAAAAACCTAAACGAAAACGGGAAAAGGCCAACGAGCCTACCTAGCAATACAATGCGTAATCAACAGGAAGATGAGCGGTCCAACATCCACAATCAAGCCACCTAGACGTGGGTACCAACATGGAATCCTTCGCAGCTTGTGAGAACGGCATGCACGACAACGATAGTGCTCAATAGTCGGAAACAACATTGAAAATATAACCCTTCGACCCATATATATAGTCAACACCACGGGTGTGAAAAACATCAGACATCGGGGCGCTTTCTAATCAAAGGTTGAAAGCTCTCGTCCTTCTGCAATGGTGGACGACCACATCGTAGATCCAGCTGCAAAGATGCGTATGGCGAGAAACTTAGAAGATCGAACGTCGGAGAGCTTCGGAATCGGAGGCTGAAAGCCTATTTTGCTCCGCAACGGCGAAAAGCTGAACCAAAAATCCCTCCATAATGGTGGGGAAAACTGGGAGCAAATCCAGAATCGGAAGTTGAAAGCCAACTTCCTTCTACAATGGCAGACAACCCGAGTGTTAATCCATCCGTTGCAACATGCCCGGTGGAAGAATCACAAGATCGGACGTCGGAGAGTTTCTAACATGGGAACGCGGCCGAAACGGCGGTTACCAAAGATATCATCCTCTTCCGCATAAGACCACAACACATCAAAAGAGCGGACAACTATGGATTGGAAGAGTTAGCAGAAAACCTTCCGCAATGGCGGAGAAGGAAACGATGACAAGCTCTGATGTAAAGCTTAAAAACAGCCGAAACAAAAAAGTAGCCAAGGTAAAGCAAAGAAATCGGCAAAGAAACCGAATCCAAAACCTAAAGTTCATCTGCAACGATGGGAAAAGAAAGAGCATATCCTTCCAATTTAAACCGAGAAAATAGCCGATTAAAACCAATGCATTGGACAGAAAGTCGAAGTCACGACTTGACATTCTTCCACAACGGTGGGAACGTCAGTTAAATAATCTTTCGATTCAGCATGGTGAAAATGCATTCAAAGGCAGCCATAGGGGAGGAATCGAATCAAGTAGTAAAGCAATCCAAGCATTTGAGAAACTCTCTGCAAATTATTAGATCAACCTAGGGAAGAAAATCAAACTAATCCAAAGCAAAGGAGGGTCCTAAAAAAATTTGGAATTTTGGGAAAATGTTGCAGCTGCAACAACAACCTTTGGTAATTTTCCAGTGTTAACAATACCAAATATCACAAACATCATATATCACAATCTCTATATTAGAGAATCTTTGGATTTCTAATTTTTTTTCATTCTCTTTCTCTCAGAATATATCAAAAAATCTTTGGATTTGTGAGTTTCTTTGTTTTTCCATTCTTTTTTTCTCTTTGTCGATCCATCCCTATAATCGATTGTTGGGGGTACATATATTCAATTATTCTCAATGTTTGTTCCATTATACAAAGTAATAATTTCTCACTGACCTAATTTCAAATTGAACAAGGCTTCTCTCCAGGTTCTATTAAACCATTGGTCAATCCTTTGTATTGTATGTCAATTTATGTAAGGTGGAGATAGTCTCTTTTATTCCTCATAGTTTTTTGGGATATATAGGGGATATATGCATGTTAGACTGATAATCAACCTTAGTACATTAGTATTATACCTTAGACACTTTTATTTTCTTCTATACAGTATTTCCTATAGTTTAGACTTAGGGAAATTGGCAATTATGAAAGTTGAGGCGCTCCTAGTTGATCATTCTGCACAGTTGAGGCGCTCTAGTTTGATCATTCTGACACCCAAGAATACACATTGATTCAGTTGTTACGGAAAGAAACTTGCTATGGCTTGGGTATACCACAACAGACAGTATGACACCAAAAATCAATCATTTCCAATATGCAATAGTAGTAAAATTATCTAACACTAAGGGATATAGAATCGTAGCTTATTCTAGACGGTTGAAGTAGATCCCCATTAAGCTTTCCCAATCACACTTGTATTCCAAATTCACTCTCAACAACAGAAAACAAAGAAAACATGATATATAATAATGTGTTAGACATACTCTAGCATATATAATCAATCATGTATAAGAAAGTAAATACATCCATGGATTCAATATTCATATTTAAAATTCACATGTATTGGATAGGAAAAGATATTTCTATTAATAAAACATAGATACAATAGTGACAAACTCTGTCAATACTTCTGGGAACTGGAGAAACTGAGTCCTCCACCACTTCAATCCTCCATCTCCCGATAGCAAGATCACAAAGCAAAGGAAATCTTGGGAAGAACACTATGTGCTCCAAGGGAAAAAGGGATGCAAACTCATGTATAAACAAAATGAGGCAACAATGGACTATAGTTTCCTTACTCTTCAATTTATCTTCCTTCAATGTATCCAAGAGGCTCAATATATAGCACCCCAAAGAGGTAATGGAGGGTTGAGTCTGAGCTTTCTCAAGGCATATGGAAGGCCAAGAGTCAAGATATTTGGACTCATATGAGGAAAAGTCCAAAAATATTTGTCTTTATAAACACATCCCGATATATGTGGGTTTGAGTTTAAAAGTTGTGTATACACGCGAGTATGGATTTAAAAGTCGCGTATAGGTATAAACAGGTAATTTTTGGGGATAATCTTGGAACATCAAAGTATAATATCAATCCATGGGGTACAAAGAGTCTGCACAAGCCCCAGGGAAGGCCATAAATGTGTGATCTACCAGGTGGGGTAAAATCAGATATAACAGATGCCAGGCTAATGTGTGAGGTCATAAGGGTAACATGATGGCCAAAATGCATTACATAATCCATCCTAGAAGTGGAGTGTTACCTACTAAGTCATACTTAGTCAGTGTTATCAAGTGATCTTGGTGAACCAGACAAAGATGATTTGTTCGAACTTCAGAAGACTTTCAAACTTGCTTCTGGGAAGTGTTTTTTTATCTACCACATGTTCATACCCCCTTGGGAGAGTTGTAATAAAATGTTATAGCATGGTAGTGTCTATAAAAGACTTGGTCTCTTGGACTTTATTTGTCAATCCGATCAGCCCATAGTGTTTTTCCCCTTAGTTATTATTGGTTGTTGAATAAACGACTGATAATTTCTAAGTTTTTTCACTCAATACCTCAAAAGTTGGGGTGATCGGCTTGGCATTTATGCATATTGAGGTTATTAGATTCTTTGTTTCAATGTATAAACATGCTAGGCATTATGGTCGAGTCATATGAACATGTGCTAAGTCCCCCTAGTTTTTTTTTTTTTTAATTTTAATTTTTCCACAAAACTTAGGCTATTTTTTAATAGTCNTCAGATTCACTCATGGGGGTGCTTATTTTCTAACTTAGACAACCCGGTAAACCCATAAACCCATTTTTCCTAAGTTTTGAGTGATTTTTCCATCACTGAGGTGATAAAATCAAAAAAATATCAAATATTAATTAATTTAATTAAAAATTAATTAAATAATGGAGCATATACAAATTCCTAATTCAGTGGATTTCGCTCCGATTTGACTGAAATTAGTTTCATCGACTTCAAATTGACTAGGAATTCCCATTCCTTGACTGAAGGCATGATCAGGGTTGAAGAGGAACTTAACAAGTTCACGCACATCTGGGGGTTGCACCCTCCTTTCTCTCTCTTCCACACGTGTGGAGAAATCTGTGAGTTGTTTGTTGTGTGGTTCAGTTCACTGAGTGAGGTGTCACTTTGATTTGCAGTTCCAGTCCAGTTAGACTCAGCTCATCATCAGATCAAACTTAGTTCATCAGATCAGACTCAGTTCATCAGATCAGACTCAGTTCATCATCAGATCAGGCTCAGCTTGACTCTCCACTAGCTGCAGTCTCTCCTTTAGTTAGGCATACGGCCCTCATGGCCAGTTTGGTTATAAATAAAGCATCTTTTTCCTCTTCCAAGCTAGTTAGAGCTGGGAAGAAAGGCTTGCTATTGTGTAATATTGTATTGTTCATCCTTTTTTTTGAAATAAAGAGAAGCTTTGGAGGCTAAATTGTGGAGTACTTTTCATGTGTGGATCATCATTATCATGCTTTTTTTTAGGTGAACTGCTATTTTTTCAATTTTTTTCATTAAACTATTGTATGCCTGAATGATTATTGGAATCATAGGAATAGATCATTATAAGTAAGTTTAATTACTCCTATTTTTCTATATATTTTTGAATGAGCTAATATTTGCATGTTAAATAAGATTATTTTCATGCCATGTCATCTATTTCTCATATGTATCTTCATATTTAATGGTTTTGTTTGCAGGATTTGTTGTTTAGCTATAAAGTTTACCATGACTGGAAGAGTTGTGGTTCAAGTTTGATTCCACTGGTTTTCCAATAGATATTGTGAATATTGTGCCCCTCGATGCTTCACTGACAAGTTTCTTTTGCAGATCTGTTTCAGCAACAAGCACTTCTCTTTTCCTCTTCCTCCAAAATTTAAATCTTCTTGGTCACTTGAATTTTATATTTTAGATCTATTGTTTCAAAGCTGATATATTTATAGATATGAACATATAGGATCTGCATGCATAGATTTAGTTTCATTTAAGAAAAAGACTCAAGTCCTTTCTCTTTAAAAAACTAGATCTAGCAGTAAAAGCCTTTCCTTTTTTATAAGCAGTTTTAAGCTAAATCAAAAGCTTTTTTAGAGAGAATAGTCTTTATTTATTAAAATTTAAATCCATCATCTAAAGTGCACATTGCATTGGCTTCCCCAAATCTAGCCAAGATCCTCAATATGACTTGTCCTCTTGAGTTATTTTTGTCTTTTTTTACCAAGTACTTTAACTTAGTCCTTTTCGGTAGTTTTTTGGGGGTTGTCCAAAGACACTTTTAAAGTGTTTTTGGGCACTTTAAATTAATTAAATCTTGTTGTTTTTTATCAGTTCCATCCGAAAAGAGGAGTAGGTGTTTTCCGAAAATCAATTTTTGGGTCATTCAAAACCCCCTAGGGGTCTCCCCATCTTCCGTAATCATTATTGTTGTACTTTGTAAGCCCTCGGTTCATTCGGTATAAGAACCAAGTGTAGTTTTTCAACTAATTTTCTGATATTTGTAACTCTTAATAATAAAAATAATTACCTCGAGTACGCTCTTTCGAGCCCGCTCCCCATCCCCCCAAGGGGGATCCTGCATCTTGTGATTTTTGCACTTTTTCACTTTTTTCTAGTTTTGTCTTGTATTGCAGCATTGTATACTTTGAATCATAAGCATTTCGATATCTTTTACAAATTCAATGTAATCATACTACTTACCCCACAACTTCCCAATTGACCTGAAAGGGGAAAGAGATGCATGGTAGGACTAATTAGATAACCTGTGAGTTGTGTTTTGATGTGTGTTTTATTTTTATTTTTTATTATCTAAAATTAACCCCTCCTCACTTTCTCTATTGAGGTCCACTTGGACCGAAAGATATTCCTAGAGGTTTTCTTTTTTTAACAAAGAGCACAACTTGAAATTTACTAAAATTGACAAGACTCTGGTGTGTATGCTCTACACTTGGATGCAGTTCGTCCAATTAGTCAAGCTGTATCAAAAGCAACATGAGTGACTAGAATAATTAGGATTCACTTTCCCCAATTAACCAACTCAAGCGAAAATCCAACGCTTCGATTGAACCATAAATGGTGGCAAAATACCCAAAGGAAGTGGTAACTACTGGACAGTGACATCAAGGCACCGATCTCTATTACATCCTAGCGGCTGTATTATGAACACAGCGTCAGAGACTCCATTTGTCCCACACATTCCTTGTGGGTAGCCGTAGCGGTTGTGACTTTTGGACATACTCCAAGTAACCCCTGGGTATATCTGGAGTCCCATTGCCTAATTTAATTCACTCATCATACATTAACTTAAAATTTTACCAAGAGCACTTGCAACACCCATTTGTATTTCAACAGCAATCTCATTTGTGCACTCCATTATTGGCACTGATCTATTTGATACTATCATATGTTTCTACATTACTGCTTATCAAGTTTTTATTTCTATGTTGTTGTGGTATAACAAATCTTGCAAATATCTTGTGTCAAATTCATTTGTCAAAACTCCTAAAAAAATTACTCATTTGATACCATCATCATCTAAGTAAACAGCCTTAGTAACTTGTAGAGTCTACCCCCTTGGATTTGTTAGGAGTTTGCCTAAACGGAGGAGTTAAGAATAAGGTGACATCCTTGACTCGATACTTTCCCCCAAAGACACACCGAGTGGCTTGAATATTTCTACCACGTTCCCCCCCAAGTGTGTGAAAGGCGGAAACATTTTTTGGTGCCATTGCCAGGGATAAATCTTTTTTTCCCGAGTATGACTTAGCTTAACTGTTTTCTAAAGAACTAAAAATATAAAAATTTGATTGATCTTGTCTTTAAAACACAAAATTAAAACTCGATCCATCTGGTGACTCCACTGTATAATATCCCTCCAAGGATTTCTACCCAAAGGAACCCCAAATGATTATTCAATCCTCTCACTGATCCTGAAAGGTTTATTAGAGAAAGGTTGAATAGGCAGAATTCTCGTAGAATCCTTGAATATTTAGGAGACCAATCCCTCTCAGATATCCATCACATATTTGAAGAGAGTCACACTCAACCATCTACCATAATGTCTGATTTTTTCACACCCCTTGACTTTTCTCAAATAGCAGGTGCTCCACATGCTATCCCGAGTGATGTTGTCAAGAAACTTCCTACCTTCCAAGGCAACAATGCCGTCACCTCCAAGTCCCACTTGCGGGAGTTTGAAAAGCACCTAGTCTCTTATTACATTGATGCACCCAATGACCATGATGATGTCAAGATGAAGTTGTTTTCTTTATCCCTAGAAGAAGAGGGTGGAGAATGGTACCTTGACTTGGAAAATAACTCATATGCAACCCTTAAGGATTTCTTGGATGGTTTTATGGAGAAGTGGGGAGAAAAGAAAGAACCTAGACATCAACTTGCTGCCCTCCACAACATCAAGAAGATGGAGAATGAAATTATAGAGGAATTCAACACTAAATTCAGGTGGGTGGTTGCGGACCTTCATGATGACATCAAGCCCAATAATGCTTCTATCCTCATATACTACATTGAAGATTTCTCTAATTACTTAAAGTACCAGTTGAGAGATAAAGAACCTACTGGTATTAAAGCTTCCCAAATCCTTGCTGAGAAAATTTAAACAAACATGCAATCATCCGGTAAATATAAAATACCCTACACACCAGAAGAAAAATCTTCTCACAACAAAGAGACCAAGGGTATGATTGTTGAGTCAGAAGAGAAGGGAACTTCCAAAGATCCCATGAAAGAGATGGCGGAAATGATGAAAACCTTGGTCACTAATCAAAATCAACAAATGGAGAATCATGTTGCACGGTTGAATAACATACATAATAGATTGGTGATGATGGAAAGGAATAATGGACTGAGGAAATTTCAGCCCCAGCAAAATCAGGTGTATCAAAATAAATCCCCTCATCAAGAACCTAGGATCCCAAACCAGTTAGACTCAGCTAACATGGTAGAAGAAGTGATTCAATGGTGTAGACCTTGTGAACAATTCCACCAGGAGAATACTTATTATGTTCCAAATCAAGTCATGGAACATGGACTTCCCGAGGTCAGTGGTCGGGAAACAACTTCAAGCGAGCTGGATCATGTATACATGGTAGGCCAAAGCTACCCTTTGTCAAACCAGCATTGGCATAAGGCCATAGATTACAGTCATGAGAAAGAACTCCTTTCCCACTTATATGGTGAAATGCCTACTCCATAAAAGGTTAAGGAAATGAAGGAGGGTAGATTTAAGGGTGCAGTTTATCGAAGGAACTAAAAGTCTTCACCAGCTAAATAGTACAAACCTAAGGTAACAGCTCCTCCTTTCCCAAGTCCCCATGTTGTCCTAGAATTAAAGATTGACATTGGAAAATGGTGGAATGATTCTAAGGTATATTCTTATGCAACCGATATCATTCAAATTCCTGGTCAAAAAGAAAAGTTGTTAAAATCCATAGAGGATAGTCAAAATAAAAATCATGATGTTTTCAAAGAGGATCCTCCCCCTAGTAATAATGCTATATTTGAATAGGAACCTATTAAACATAAGGATATTCCTCTAGTCCTCAACAGCGTTGATCTGAGAAGGGAAGACCACCCCCTTTTTTATGTCTCCCTTTCATTTGATAATATTCTCCTTCATAACTGCATGTTAGATTCAGGTGCTTCATCAAATGCCATAACAAGAAAAGTAATGGAACATCTAAATCTACGGATCACATGACCCTACCACAATGTTTGTGCAATGGATGCAAGAGAAGTTGATGTGGTAGGGATAATCTTAAATCTACATGTTAAGTTGGCCAAGTATCTGGACATCGACATGACGATGGATGTGGTAGTGATTGATGTGCTAGATAATTGGGGTATGTTGTTATCTAGAAAGTGGGATATAACTCTTGGTGGGTACATTCTTATGGATTGGACATATGCTACTATACCTGCATTAGAAAACACAAGGGTGATACTCCATAGGGAGAAACTAAGGATACAACATGTAGAAAACCATAAAAATCCTGGAAATGAATTTGTACATTGCACTGACAATTTTGGAAACTATGCTATCTTGTCAAATTTCATGGCCCCTATGAAGGAAAACATTAAGGATGAAAAGATAGATGAGGTTTGGCAAATGCACTTTGATGGGGCTTATTCCAAAGCCGCAAAGGGTGCAAGCATCATGATCATTTCTCCTTCAAATAAAATCTACAACTTTGCTATTAGGTTAGAGTTTGAAGCATCAAACAATGTAGCTGAGTATGAGGCATTGCTTCTAGGGTTAGAAACCGCTAAAGACATGGAATAAATATGTTGAACATAAAAGGTGATTCAAACTTAGTCGTCCTCCAGCTTAAGAATCAGTATCAGTGTAAAAGTGATAGACTAAGGAAGTATAGGAATGCCATATGGGACACCATGGAATGGTTTGATGCAATCAACATTCAAAATATCCTTAGGGAAATGAATGGGTTAGCAGATAAGTTGGCGGTGGCAGCATCTACCCTACAGCCTTCAAATGAGATGATTAATGGAAATGGAAAAATGGAAATTAATTTCAGACCTTCAATTATGCATAATGTAGATCATTGGCAGGTGTTTAAAGATGATACTAAACTATTGAGATTCATCCATAATCTCCAAGAGTTTGAGGGTGGCAAGATCAGTTATCAACAGGAGGGTAAAGAGTATCAGGAGTACAAGGATAATGTAAGGAAGAGTACAAGGATAATGTAAGGCACCACATCCCGAGTAGCCTTATAGATTTTGAAAATCTATTTGATCGACGAGATCGTCATAAAAAAACAAAAAGAATCAATAAAAATTGGGGATTATATGGAAATAAACATAGGAACGGATAAATACCCCAAGTTAATAAAACTTGGAAAAGGTACTTCGGAAAAGGAAAGGAACAGTTTGATCAACTTAATAAAATATTATAGATATGTGTTGGACTTTAGTTATGATGAGCTTAAATCCTATCGAGAAGATGTGTTTCAACACACTATTTCCCTCACGGAAGAGGATACGGAGGTCAATCCTTTCTGACAAACGCTTTGGTGAATAAATCCTAAGTTGGCCCCCATTGTGCAGAAGGAACTTCAGAAGATGTTAGTAGCATGGATCATAGCACCTACAAGACATTCATCATGGTGCTCCAACTTAGTTATTGTTAGAAAGAAGAATGGGTCAATTAGAATATGTATAGATTTCAGAAATCTAAATACATCATGCCTTAAGGATAATTACCCATTTCCCAACATGCAAACATTACTTCAAAGAGTAACAGGATCAGGAATGATGTCTATGTTGGATGGATTTTTTGGGTATAACCAAGTGTTGGTAAATAAATAAGATCAACATAAAACTACATTCACCACACCTTGGGACACCAAAAAAATTTTAAGAATGTCTTTTGGCTTATTAAATGCTGGTGCCACCTTCCAAAGAGCCATGGATTTTTCCTTTAAAGAACTTATAGGAAAAATAATCAAAATATATCAAGATGACTTAACTATTTTTTCAAAGGAAATATCTGAACACATAAGTCATCTTAGGCAGGTTTTCATAAGATGTCAGAAATATGGTATTTCCTTAAACCCTACCAAGTCAGTATTTGGGGTTGATGAAGGAAAGTTGTTGGGACACATCATTTCTAAGGATGATTTCAAGGTCGATCCTAAGCGATTCGAAGCCATTAAGAAGGTCCCCTTGCCTCATAATCTTAAATCTCTCCATTCTTTTAACGGTCAGATAAATTTCATAAGGAGATTCATCCCAAATTTAGTAGAAATAATGAAGCCCTTACGAAAGTTGTTAAAGAAAGATGCTAATTTTGAATGGACGGATGAAGGGAAATATGCTTTCAAGTCTATCAAAGATGATATATCCCAGTCCCAAGTCTTGATCAATCCAGATTATTCTAAGGAATTTCAGATATTTTCCTTTGCCTCAGAGGACACCATTGCTGGTTTTTCGCTTCATAAGTATAAGGAGGGACAAGAGAAACTTATAGCCTTTATGACTATATCCTTGCAACATTCAGAGTTGAAGTATACCACCATGGATAAATAGGCTTATTCTCTTGTCAAGTCCATTAAATATTTTAGAACTTGTGTTGGATACTCTAAAATCATTGGGTATGTACCCCATGCAACTGTCAAGGATATCATGTCTCAACAAGATTTCCTGGGCATCAAGGGTAAATGGGTTTCAAAGGTTCAAGAGTATGATTTAGAGATAAAACCTAATAAGTTAATTAAGGGACAGGGTCTTGCAAAGATGTTGACCCAAGGAAATGAAAAATCCTTAGGAGTAATTTTCCAGAACAGTGATCTAGAACAAAGTGTATCAGACGAGTTTCAGAGATTAGAGCAGCACCCTTGGTATACCGACATCATATTTTTCCTCCGTAACCTTACATGCCCTGACCACCTACTTTGCCATAAAAGAAGAGAATTAAGGTTAAAAGAAACTAAGTATTGTTTAACAAAAGATGGTTTAGGTTGGAGAAACCCCGATGGTTTAATACTTGGATGTGTCGATGAACCTGAGTCCAAAATACTCATGGTTGAGTTCCATGCAGGATTTTGTTGTGGAAATTTTGCAGCAAGAACAACCACCCATAAAATCCTTAGAGCAGGATACTATTGGCCGAACCTTTTTTCAGATGTGCACAAGTCTTTTAGATTTTTCCCCCAGTGTCAGTTGTTCACCATAAAGAAGCAAATGAAAGCCTTGCCTTTAAAACCAATAGTAGTCCAAGCCCCTTTCCAGTAGTAGGGGCTTGATTTCATTTGTAAGTTAAAGGATAACTCGAGAAATGGTTATTCTTGGATACTCACCACCACTGATTATTTCACCAAGTGGGTAGAGGCGATACCCACCAACAAGGAAACCAATGTTGTAGTCATGGATTTCCTAGAAGATAGGGTTATGACAAGATTCAGTGTGCTAGCCAGAATCATCACAAATAATGGCCCATGCCGCAGTTCCTTCGAGATGTCATCCTTTTGTTTCAAGCATGGCATTTTCCTATCCCATTCATCTAACTATTATCCCCAAGGAAATGGTCTAGTTGAGTCAAGCAATAAAAACTTAATGACCATAATCATGAAAACTATGGGTGATAATAAAAAGGCCTGGGATAGAAAGATCAAGTTTGCATTATGGGTCGATAGAATCACAAAGAAAAGTTCAATTGGAAGAAGCCCTTTTGAACTTGCCTATGTTCTAGATGTCACCTTAACAGTCCACTTAAAGCTTCCAATGTATTTGCTTCTCCATACCTTTAGCTCAGATCAGGATGCCATTCAAAACAGAATCAACTAGTTGATCAAGTTAGATGAAAGCAGAAGAAATTCCCTTGACCAGAGTATCAGAAATTCAGACAGAGTCAAGAGAACCTTTGATAGATCTACCCGACCTAGACCCTTTCAAGTAGGTGACACGGTCTTGCATTGGGACAAACAGCGGGAGAAACCCGGGAAACAAGGAAATTTTGACAGCTTATAGTTGGGTCCATATATCATTGATGAAGTAGCAGGAATAAATTATTTCTATCTAAATGAACTGGGAGGAGAAATTTTAAGCCTACCAGTGAATGGCTTTCTCCTCAAGATGTTCTTCGCCGAGATAGTTTCATGCCTTCATTGGCATCAGTGGTTTCAAGGCCAATTTCTAAAATTTTCCCTGCATGTATTTTTTTCATGTATCATATTATTGTATTATAGATGTTTTGTAGCATAGCACTAACCTTAATTTTTTTTTTCTGTTGTATATTAGTCACTGTAAACTATTTATTTTTGTACATTATATACTAATTCTATACATTAATATTCTTTTCTAGTTGGTTTCTTTTATATACACGTTATAGATAAACTTTAATTGTCTTGCAAGACCCAAAGATTCCAGAGTTCTCACATCCTCTTCTTTGATCAGAAGATTAGTCAAAGCATGTGTCCCTAGATGGAGCCAGATGTTACCTACTAAGTCATACTTAGTCTATGTTATCAAGTGAGCCTGGTGAACCGGACAAAGATGATTTGTTCGGACTTTAGAATACTTTCAGACTTGCTTCTGGGAAGTGTTTTTTCTATCTACCACATGTTCATACCCCCTTGGGGGAGTTGTAATAAAATGTTCTAGCATGATAGTGTCTGTAAAAAAATCGGTCTCTTGGACTTTATTGGTCAATCCTATCATCCCAAAGTGTTTTTTCCCTTGGTTATTATTGGTTGTTGAATAAACGACTGATCATTTCTAAGTTTTTCACTCAATACCTCCAAATTTGGGGTGATCGACTTGGAATTTACACCTATTGAGGTTATTAGAGTTTGTGTGTCAATGTATAAACATGTTAGGCATTATGGTCAAGTCATGTGAACATGTGCTAAGTCCCCCTAGTTTTTTTTTGTTTTTTAATTTTAATTTTTCCACAAAACTTAGGATATTTTTTAATAGTCTAACTGGAAAAATTGTTCTTGTAATAAAAGTGGGGTTAAAAGTCAGATTCAATCATGGGGGTGCTCATTTTCTAAATCAGAGCACCCAGTAAACCCATAAACCCACTTTCCCAAGTTTTGAGTGATTTTTCCATAACTTAGGTGAGAAAATCCAAAAAAAAACAAATATTAATTAATTTAATTAAAAATTAATTAAATAATGGAGAAAATCCAAATTCCTAAATCAGTGGATTTTGCTCCGATTTGACTGAAATTAGTCTCATCGGCTTCAAATTGATCGGGATTTCCCATTCCTTGATTGAAGGCATGATCAAGGCTGAAGAGGAACTTAACATGCTCATGCAAATCTGGGGGTTGCGCCCTCCTTTCTCTCTCTTCCACACGTGTGGAGCAATCTGGGAGTTGTTTGTTGGGTGGTTCAGTTCACTGAGTGAGGTGTCACTCCGATTTGTAGTTCTAGTCCAGTTAGACTCAGTTCATCATTAGATCAGACTCAGTTAATCAGATCATACTTAGTTCATCATCAGATCAGGCTCGGCTTGACTCTCCATTAGCTGCAGTCTCTCCTTCAATCAGGCATGCACCCCTCTTGGCCAGTCTGGCTATAAATAAAGCATATTTTTCCTCTTCCAAGCTAGTTAGAGCTGGGAAGAAAGGCTTGCTATTGTGTACTATGGTACTGTTCATCCCTTTTGTTGAAATAAAGAGAAGCTTTGGAGGCTAAATTGTGGAGTACTTTTCATGTGTGGATCATCATTATCATTGCTTCTTTTGAGGTGAACTGCTATTTTTTCAATTTTTTGCATTAAACTGTTGTCTGCTTGAATGATTATTGGAATCATAGCAGTAGATCATTGTAATTAATTTTAATTACTCTTATTTTTCTACATATGTTTGAATGAGCTAATATTTGGATGCTAAATAAGATTATTTTCATGCTATGTCATCTATTTCTCATATGTATCTTCACATTTAATGGTTTTGTTTGCAGGATTTGTTGTTTAGCTTGCAGGTTTGCCGTGATTGGAATAGTTGTGTTTCAAGTTTGATTCCACTGGTTTTCCAATAGATATTCTGAAGATTGTGCCCCTCGGTGCTTCACTGACAAGTTACTTTTACAGATCTGTTTCAGCAACAAGCACTTCTCTTTTCCTCTTCCTCCTTCAAAATTTAAATCTTCTTGGTCACTTGGATTTTATATTTTAGATATGTTGTTTCAAATATGATATATTTCTATATCTGAACATATAGAAGTTATATGCATAGATTTAGTTTCATTTAAGAAAAATATTTAAGTCCTTTCTCTTTAAAAAACTAGATCTAGCAGTAAAAGTCTTTCATTTTTTATAAGCAGTTTTAAGCCAAATCAAAAGCTTGTTTAAAGTGAATAGTATTTCTTTATTAAAAGTTAAATCCAGCATCTAAAGTTCACATTGCATTGGCTTCCCCAAGCTATCCAAGCTCCTCAAGACGACTTGTCCTCTTGAGTTATTTTTGTCTTTTCTTACTAAGTACTTTAACTTAGTCCTTTTTGATAGTTTTTTGGGGGTTTTCCAAAGACACTAGTAAAGTGTTTTTGGGAACTTTACACTAATTAAATATTTCTATTTTTTAGCAGGTCCATATGAAAAGAGGAGGAGTTGTTGTCCGAAAAGCGATTTTTGGGACATTCGAAACCCCCCAGGGGTCTCCCCATCTTTCATAATCATTATTGTTGTACTTTGTAAGCCCTTGGGTTCATTTAGTATAAGAACCAATGGAATTTTTCAATTAATTTGCTGATATTTTTAACTCTTAATAATAAAAAGAATTACTTCGAGTAGGCTCTTTTGAGCATGCTCCCCATCCCCCCAAGGGTGATCCTGCGTCTTGTGATTTTTGCACTTTTTCACTTTTTTCTATTTTTGTCTTGTATTACAGCATTATATACTTGGACTCATAATAATTTCAATATATTTTGCAAATTCAAAGTAATTATACTACTTACCCCACGACTTCTCGATTGACCTGAAAGGGGAAAGCGATGCGTGGTAGGACTAATTAGATAACCTGTGAGTTGTGTTTTGATGTTTCTTTTATTTTTATTTTTTATCATCTAAAATTAACCCCTCTTCACTTTTCCAATTGAGGTTATCTTGGACTGAAAGAGATTCTTGGAGATTTTCCTTTTTTAACAAAGAACACAGCTTAAAATTTACTAGAATTGAAAAGACTCTAGTGTGTATGCTCTGCACTTGGCTGCAGTTCGTTCGATCAGTCAATATGCATCAAAATCAAAGCGAGTGACTAGAATAATTAGGATTCACTTTCCCCAATTAACTACCTCAAGCAAAAATACAACGCCTCGATTGAACTGTAAACGGTGGCAAAATACCCAAAGGAAGTGGGAACTGCTAGACAGTGACCTGGAGGCACCGATCTCTGTTACATCATAGCGGGTGTATTATGAACACTATCTCAGAGACTCCATTCATCCCACACATTCCTTGCAGGTAGCCATAGCAGTTGTGACTTTTGGACATACGTGAAGTACCCCCTAGGTATATCTGGAGTCCCCCTGCCTAATTTAATTCACTCATCATACATTAACTTAAAATTTGACCAAGAGCACTTGCAACACCCATTTTTATTTCAACAACAATCTCATTTGTGGACTCCATTATTGGCACTGATCTATTTGATACTATCATATGTTTCCGCATTACTACTTATCAAGTTTTGACTTCTATGTTGTTGTGATATAACAAATCTTGGAAATATCTTGTGTCAAATTCATTTGTCAAAACTCCTAAAAAACTTACTCATTTGATACCATCATCATCTAAGTAACCATCCTTAGTAACTCATAGGTTCTACACCGCTTGGCTTCGTTAGGAGTTTTCCTAAACAGAGGAGTCAAGAACAAGGTGACAACCTTGACTCGAGACTTGCCCCCAAGGACACACCGAGTGGCTTGAATATTTATGCCATGTTCTCCCCCAGGTGTGTGAAAGGCGGCAACGTGGAGTAATGAAGACCCAGGTGGAAGCACCAGCCACTCATCAGTACAATACAATGATCAATCTCTGCATGTGAGTGCAAATACATATAGCAGTCCAGGATACATAATAGTGCAATGTCCATGAATGATATACAAAATGTCATGTGTGGTCATCGCCACATACAATATACAATGAATCAAGATCTCCATAATGGATGAAGATATCTAATATACACTGGAATCTGATCGTGAGAGATGAAATCTCATGAATACTAGCACGATCAAGGAGACAACATATATGGAATGCCACCAAGTTGGAAGGTCTTCTACACAAACTGCTACAAGTACATGTCCTACTATGTGAATAAATGTGTCGAGGTCAAACATAGTATTCCATTTTCTGATTACCGGTCATTAATGTATACTGTTAATAGACGTGAGATAACCCATTGATAATGAAAATGGGAATCAAGGTACAGAGTGTAAACTAACAAGTGTGAATAGATGTGTTGAGGTTGAACACTTGGAAGAATCCATTGATTAGGGGACATTGATGTATTCCCAAAATTATCGATGGCAAAAGAACCTACCAATGATGACTGTAAGTCTCAAGGAACTCAAAGGACTCTAGACTCCTATTCCAGAATAAATGATCTAAAGCCGATGGAATGGAATTCACTGGAAGGAGGTCATTAAGGCATCCCCCATCAACCAACACGAGGTACTGAGCAATGTTTTATAATGTGGAAGAACTCAACGAACAAGATGTGCACGAACTAGTAACAGTACCAGGAATGACCGACATGCAAAGTCAAGATAACTAAGTAATGGTCGATGTAGGCTTCAACTTCCTTCAAACAAGAGCATAAGGCAAGTGGTGACTGAAGGTAGGCAGTATGGACTCGATATGAAAACTATGACATCTCTATGACACAAGAGGAGCCAACAGAGGCTCCATGGGGAATGGAAGCATAATCATTCGGTGGAGATAAACTCATAGTAACAATTACATATCCTAAAGTCAAACTAATAATCCAACCAACAGATTTGATATACAGTACTTTGTTCGAAGGCAACATGACTTGACTGCTTCCAAAGATAATATCATTTCCCGTCTGGATTTTTATGTTTTTTTTATTTTTTTGGACTTTTTTCAGATATTTTGAAAATCTTGAAAAAGGAATAAAAGTGATCTATAGTAAATATCTAGGAGGAGATGAGTGTCAGGGGAAGGAAAACTAGTTCCAAGAAGTGGAACATACCTATGCTCAATGAAAGGAAATATGTGCAGGATAACGACCCTTGGGGAAAAGTCTCCTCCCAGTAAGTGGGTGATCAAGATGCAAAAGATATGTAAAAGGCTCTGCTTGGCTAGACATGAGACAAGCTCAAGATACATGGCTTATAAATATGACGTAGGGATCCGGCATAAAGCTCAACAAGGCAAGAAGAACTTAGGAAATGAAATTACAATGTGATATATATAAGGGATTCCCTAAGGAAAATCTAGCATAAATTTCAAGAGGAGTATGAAGCTCTTGCTCAAGGACATGGTGGGACTAAAAACGGGACTCCCCAAACCAAAAGGAGAAATCTCAGCATGGGCACCAAATGCAAAATGGGATATAACTAGGGAACCCATGTATAGGAAGGATACCATTCACATAATATCACTTCTAACAGCAGGACAAAGGTTCTATGACATCATGGAATGGGTCCGCACCTAAGGTTAAGATGAAAAGGTCATAAGGTCATGCAAAATGCAAGCAGATGTGAAATCCTAACCTATATTCTAGTTCAAAAATTATACCTGTGATAAGAACGAATGGATCAAAGACTCTGTCAAAATGCGCTCAAATTGGGGCCCTACAACACCAAATTAGGCCAAACGGTAAAAAAATGGTCCAAACTATAGGAAAGTGGGTAAAAATTCCAAAAAAAATTCTATAAAATAGCGAAAAAATTATTTTTTCCATACCATTTGGAAATTTACCCAACATAGTGCTTTTAGACCAAAAACATGAGAAGTTGATCCTGGGAGCATCGGTCCACGGAATCACACACCATCTGGTTCAAGTAGATCATCATGCCACTCTCTTTCAATTTCGTGCTTTTATTGTTAATTTTCATGGTCAATTTTTTACTTTGGGCCATCCCAAAATAGGCGGTTTCAGCCCATGCAGAAAACAACTATTTTTTCGTGTATAGGGCTCGACATATGCAGACAAAACCATGATAACCACGTATGTACACAACTATTTTGAAAACAATCGCATATAGGGCTGCAAATAACAAATTCAAGGGAAAAAACTAATGAAACTTGGAAATTCTTGTGTAGTATGGTCCTAGAGTGTAGAGAACGTGAGCATGAAGACGTTGATAGAGACGTGTAAGCTAACTTAATGGCTCAACAAGCTTTGAGGGCTTGTGGTCTATACAAGTTCTAGGGCCTTAGTAGCTTGAGGGAAAAACTAAGGCTACTCCAAATGCTAGTAGACTATTGGGATCCTGACTCAGAGACATTCCAGCTGGACGGGATGCCCCTCAACCAATATCTATTTCATTGCAGGTTTGTCCCGTAGAGGGGAAGTGTTGAACCTACGAGCTAGTGGGTTAGGAGGTAGACTCACTATAGAGGAATACATTGTTGTTTATTGCCTCCCAGATACGAAAAAGGTTGGGAACCAAATCCCAATGAACTCGATCCAGAACCTAGGGATCAAGGCCATCTATTGGAACTTCGAAGGATATCATGGTTAGCATTCCTCCACAAGGATTCTAGGTCGTTGATGTTATATGCAGTGGAGTGTATGCAGCCTACCATTTACGATTGGAGTACCTCACTGCTAAGAAACATGAAGCAACATCTCACAGACTGCAAAATGGGAAGGGTGAAGAAATTTGGCTATGGAAGCATCTTGAGTGCTTTCTTTTTTGAGCGTGTGTCAGGGATAATCCCAAAGTTTGAGATTGCCCCTCATGCTGCTTGGGATATGGATCATCTACGTTGGGAGAAGTCATGCGGAGACTAGGAGGGGGGTGAGTAGAAAACCCCTACCTAGGAGAATTATTCCTCTAGTGGTGCAAGAAAATCATTTCCATAAATGATTACCCCTGTGATGGGATAGTCTTCTGTGGAGACCCTAATATGCTCATTCCACCAAGATCTGCATGTGGGCAGATAGGTAACGATCCTGACTCACACTTGGTTTTTGAATTATTATTATTTTTGTGTTTTTTTATATATGAAATCAAAAAGACATGTTTTTGGTGTGATGACATATAGTTATACTTGGTCATGTACATGTAGACATGGGTCCTAGATGTCCATATGGTTTCCCTCACCATAGACAGAGGGGGAGAGGGGACAATATCATGGGTGTGGATGCGTGGTGTACGCTCCAAAGAATTCCAAGAACTTTTTTCGATTGACACATAGAGTTCCCATGGAGAAAGTTGAGGACTTTCCAGAGGCCATGTAGCGCCAGGTGGTGGGTGTGCCATGTGCATGGGTGTGCTTATTCCACCATCTAGCTAGAGTTGTAGTGTGCTATCATGATCAGCACCCTCCCCCCCAGGCTTATATTTCGGGGTGTATTGTTTGTTATGATGACTATGTAGTATATTTTGGTGGCTTGGAAGCCCCATTTTTGTGTATGACATTATGTATTATGACACCACATTTTGGACTTATATTTTAATGAAAAATACTTATGATGATCGGTTATTTTATTTACATGTGTAAATTTGTTTGTGAATGATTTATCCTTTGTGAAACAAATTCCAATCTAGTATATAATTTGCATATGAATCAGCAACTTGATTAAAATTTATTGTAATATGAATGTATGTTATGTTCTCAAATTTCCATTCTAGCAACCTTACATGCAAGAACCTTCATAACAAATTCAGATCCCCGACATGATCCAAGCCATTTAGCTGTGAGAGCACTAACTACGAATCAAGACGTAGCTCAAGAGAGTGAATATCATGTGAAATGGAATCATGCAATAAATCAATCATGGCACTATACTTGACAATATTGTTCGATGAAGGTCGTAGAAGGACACCTCCTGAAGACAACACTTGACCCGTAGGATTATAAATGACCCAAGCAGTCAAAGCTAATTTTTGAGTGTGGCATTTAGCACCATCAGTGAATCCTACATAAACTGAAGACTCCGTCGACATTTTCCACAACAAAAGGAAGCAATTCAATGAATCGATCACCACTAAAAGACCAAAACTAAGCTAGGCAAATGTACAATAATATACAACAAATCAGTCTCAATTGAGAATCATGCATAGTACTTTTTAAGATAGAGCCCATTTATAGGCTCCGCCAAGGCCATCCCTTCCTAATCGACTAACTCATAGGAACCTTTATCTAATACCCGCTTGACCACGTAAGGACCATGCCACATAGAATTAAAATTTCCATCCCCCAAGGGTTCCTTAGGTTGGTCCCACAAAAGAACCAAGTCACCTTCACTAAACCTCCTAGGACAGACAGACTTATCTTACTGGACCTTAACGCGATGCTTATTTATATTAAGAGCCACTAAAGCATCTCGACGTTGCTCATCGATTTTCTCCAATTGGACCAAATGCTCTTCTAATGCAGAAGTATCTAGCAAAAGCTCCACAACTAGATTCAAATAAAGGATTTCACACTCAACTGGTAAGATCGAATCCACCCCATGCACAAGCTGATATAGAGAAAAATCGGTGGTAGTCTTGACCGTTTTTCAATAAGCTCACAAAGCAGGATATAACATGATATTCCAATTGGTCTTGCTTTGTGCAATGGTTCGTTGGAGAATGGACTTAACTGACTTGTTCACTGCTTGAACCTGCCCATTCACTTGAGGATAGTAAGAAGAGGAATGCTCTTTCTTATACCCTAACTTCAAAGACAACTCAGCCATCATCTTATTTTTAAAGTGCCTACCATGGTCAATGACAAGCTCCTTTGGGATACTGAATCGAGTGATAATCTAATTGAATACGAAATACACGGTTGAATCATCATTGACTTTAATAGTGGGAATAGCCTCTACCCATCTTATGAAATAGTCAACAGCCACTATAATGTGATGGTGCCCTCCAATTGAAACTGGGTTGCAATCCATAAAATCAACCCCCCACTTGGTGAAGGGACTGGCGATGATAATCAGATGCAAAGGGGCAGGATGTGAGCACATGTTCTATGCAAACACCTAGCAAGGGTGGCACTGCTTGAACACATTAACACAATATTTAAAGATGGACGGCCAAAAATATCCCACTCTCAAAACATTTTGAGCTGTATAAAGCCCAGATAAATGACCACCACACACCCCTCTTTGGAAATCATTCAGCACAACCTCAGCCTCTTCGTGAGTTAAGCACTGACACAAAATGAAATCAACCCCACGATGATACAAAGTGTTATCCATAATGAGGTAATTCTTCGCTTCATGACATAGTCGTTGACACTCATCTCGTGAGTGGTGAGAAGGAACCTTCAAGGTTTGAAAGTAGATAATAATGTCCCCATACCATGGGTCCATAGTCGAAATGAGAAAAATGTGCTCATCAACAAAAGAGTCCTCATGAACTTCTCCCTCATCCAAACTCAAAAAATCAGATATGAGCTCAGCAAAAATTAATGACTTCTTCGATTTCGCTGAAACAAACTCGAGGTCAAATTCCTGCAATACCACAATCCATTTATTGTATTTTCCCCCTATCATCCTTTTGGTGAGGACAAACTGAAATGGATTAATGTGAGCTACAACAAAATTTTGGTGAAGAAGGATATAATGCCTCAAACATTGGACCGGATGGACAATATCTAAGGCTAACTTCTCGACATGGGTATAATAAAGCTTTGCATCAATAAGGTTTCAGATAAGATAATATATGGCATACTCATGAAGCTCCTATTCCTCTTGAACCAATACCATACCAATCGTCTCTTGAGACACGACCACATATATCAAAAATTCATGGCTATAATCGGGTGGACTAAGAACAAGGGCCAATTCCAAGGCTCTCTTCAAAGCATCGAAATACTCCTGGGCTCACTCATCCCAGATAAATGGTGTGTCTTTCTTCAACAAATGCATGAATCATTTGGTCAAATTGGAAAAATTGACCACGAATCTTCGTAAGAAGTTGGCCATACCTTGCAAACATTGAAGATGTCGAATATTACACGGGGGAGACAATTGAAGTATTTCCTCATCCTTCAAAGGATTGACCCTTATACCCTCCTTGGAAACAATGAACCCTAGTAAGAGACCAACCTTCACGAGAAAGATGCACTTATGAGGATTTAACCGAATTTGATAAGGTGACATCTTTTGAAAACCAAATGTAAGTGATAAGGATTATGCACCCTCACACGAGAGTGAGCAGCTAAGTCATCCAAATAAACTTCAATTATATTTTTAAGATTGTGAAAGGTGAAGGTCATATCCCATTGAAAAGTAGCTCGGACGTTTTTAAGGCCGAAGGGCATCTTCCGATATGAAAAAGTACCCCAAGGACAAATGAAAGACTTCTTATGTTGGTCCTCGGGTTTAATCTAGATCTAATTATATCCTGAAAATAAATCCATAAAGGAGAAAACTTCGCTCCCCTCACACTCATCCAAAATCTGATCAATAAATGGTGTGGGTAAGTTATCCTTAGGATAGGTTGGATTCAAGTCTCTGAAATTAGTGCATACATTGATCGTTCCCTGCTTCTTATCCACCAAAATTAGATTTGACACCCACTCCGTCAAGGGAATGGGATAGATGAAGCCAGCTTTGAGAAACTTCTCTATCTCTTCCTTAATAGTGGGTGCTTTCCTAGGATTCATCGCTCACAAACTTTATCGAATAGGTTTAGCATCCGAATAGGTTTTAATTTCATGTTCAAAAATATGATGATCAATTCCCAGCATTTCCTCATATGACCAAGCAAACACATCTCAAAATTCTTTAAAAATATCGGTGTTCTCTAACCTCATCGGGGGAACAATCCGCCCCAATGTACACGTTTTCAACCTTGCCAAGAATGCGATAAATATTGATAGGTATAGTTGGTGACAAGTTGGCCATGTTCCCTTCGACATACTTGCTAGGAGAGCCTAATGGGACAATGGGCCTACCAAATTTCTCACTAAATATCGCCTTATAGTCATCACACCCTATATCATCAAGCTTAGGAAGAAATTAAGATCTATGATGCAGCTCTCCCCAAGGAAGTTTGACACCCGACATAGCCTCGAGAATAGCCTCATCCAATGGAAAATTTTCATTGAAGCAGTCGTGAGAGTGAGATGATGCAATCGCCCAAGCAGGCAGTGCATTAGGGTCCTCCTCCTCCATCCATGAAAAGGAAGAACTAGAATCTACAACATAATCAAGATTATCTTGATAATCCACCAATGTTGTAGACAACGGCATGTCTATCTCGGTAGGTATCGAACCTTCACCCGAAGTGTTAAATTTCCATATGCTTAGCTAAGACATCAGTATTTCATTTCATTTTTCATAACAAAAGCATATAAACAGGATCACTGAAAGATAGACAAGCACAACGATACAAAAGGAACACAAAGATTTATCCTAGGAAAACCCTAAAGGGAAAAACCCAGCAAAATATTCCTCAATATAGATGCCCCAAAAAGATAAAAGATAAAACTAGCAAGGAGATCAAAGCATGATCCTCCTCCTTCTCCAGCTACTTCTCTTCTCCACTAATGCGCTACACAAGTGAGAGTGTGTGTGTGTCTCAAATGAGGAGCACTACACCTCTATTTATATTCATCCGTTCACTTAAGTTAACTCATTTGACATGTAGGCTCGAGTTAAATCATGTAGGATCGAGTTACACATGTAGGCTCAGGTAACCACACTGGGGTGCTAATGACCCACCTTTACAATTAGAGGGGACTACCTCAAGACTCTTATTAACTCTTCTGATTAGGAGCATCGGGGTACAATGTAATACAAGTGGTTCTCCCGGTAGGACCATCGGGGACCACAAAAAGATACATATAGAATATTCTTTGAAGTTACAATATTTTAACACTCCCCCTTAACTAGAAGGGTATTCTACAGCAACATCAGCAACAACAAGAGTAGAGATAGGGGACATCATCAACATCAGTAGGGTAACACATCTATAAATCATTGGAAGCTTTTCAACATCATGTAGTCTTCATCTTCAATCTTCAGTCTTCATCATCAGCAACATCTTCAGTCTTTGATCAGAAACATCTTCATCATTTTGATCTTTCAATTAGCAACGACATCTTCAGCACTTGGACCTTTTGATCAGCAACATCTTCAGCACTTTGACTGTTTGATCAGCAACAACATCTTCAACATTTTGACCTTTCGATCAGCAACATCTTCAGCACTTTGAATTTTCGATCAGCAACAACATCTTCAACATTTTGTCCTTTCGATCAGCAACATCTTCAGCATTTTTGACTTTTCGATCAGCAACAACATCTTTAGCACCTTGACCTTTCAATCAGCAGCAACATCTTTAGTACTTTGATCTCTCGATCAGCAATATCATCATCAAAACTTTTCCCTTTTGATCAGCAGCAACATCATCATCATCATATTCTAATCTGTCGATCATAATCATCATACATTCTGATCTTTCGATCAGAAACATCATCATCATAGTCTAATCTTTCGATCAGAAACATCATCAACATACTCTGATATTTTGATCAGAAACATCATCATCATACTCTAATCTTTCGATCAGAAACATCATAATCATAGTGCCCCATCATCATACTCTGATCTTTAGATCAGTACGTCATCATCATCATACTCTGATCTTTCGATCAGTACGGCATCATCATCATCAGCAACAACCTGCAATCCACAACTCAAAGATAGAAAGTCTTTGGATCATTTTTGGACTTAAAGTCCAGGGATGATACAATCCCACCACATTCTTGACAACCGAAGTTACCAGATTGATTACGGGAGAATCAGTCCCTATCACTTTAGGACTAAGTCCAAGGACGATGCAATCCTACCACATTCTCAAGGACAGAAGCCACCGGATTGATTACGGGAGAATTAGTCCCTATCACTTTAGGACTATGTCCAAGGACGATGCAATCCTACCACATTCTCGAGGACCGAAGCCACCGAATTGAATACGGGAGTATCAGTCCCTATCACTTTAGGACTATGTCCAAGGATGATGCAATCCTACCACATTATCGAGGACCGAAGCCATCGGATTGATTACGGGAGAATTGGTCCCTATCACTTTAGGACTATGTCCAAGGATGATGCAATCCTACTACATTCTTGAGGCCAAAGCCACCGGATTGATTATGGGAGAATCAGTCCCTATCACTTTAGGACGATGTCCAAGGATGATGCAATCCTACCACATTCTCGAGGACCAAGGTCACCAGATCTATTATGGACAGATGTCTCAAGGTGATACAATCCCTCTTCATTCTCAAAAACCGAGGTCTCCGGATCACTTTAGGGCAAGTTCCCAGGGATGATACAATCCCACCACGTCCTCGAGGACCGAGGTCACCGGATCTATTATGGATAGATGTCCCAGGATGATACAATCCCTCTTCATTCTCAAGGACCGAGGTCTCTGAATCACTTTAGGGAAAATTCCCAGGGATGATACAATCCCACTGCAACATCACTACTCCCCCTTTTGAGGAAGGCCTTTTCGAACAACACCAAGCTTGTCTTGAAAGTGTTCGAACTCTACTTGAGGTAGAGGCTTCGTTAGTACATCATCATCCAAACCATCACCATCTACATCTTCAGTATCTGAATACTGATCTATCACCATCTGTATCTCAAATATGTGAATACTAAAAGTATCATCATCTATATCTTCAGTATAGAAATACTGAAAGCATCATCATCTCTATATTTAGTATAGAAATACGGAATCACCATCATCTATATCTACAGTATGTAAATATTGAAATATCATCTATATCTTCAGTATGGGAATACTGAAATCATCATCATCTATATCTTCAGTATGGGAATACTGAAACATCATCATCTCTATATTCAGTATAGAAATACTAAATCACCATCATCTACATCTACAGTATCATCATCTGCATCTTATCTTGTATGTAGAAATACCGGATTTCTAGGTGTTACGTCGGAACACAGGGTTCTTTGTCATCACAACTATGGTTATCACATAGAATAATTGTAGTGTCCATCTTTAGGTCAAAGAGACCTGATATCAGCTTCTGAAGCCATATGGCTTCACAACTTAGTAGAGCAATCTACTATGTATTTTGCTTCAACCATGCTAAGAGAAACACTAGACTGTTTCCTGCTAAACCATGAACTCATAGCAGACCTCAAACAAAAGCATATACCTGATGTTCTTTTCCTATCTGAGATACTTCCAGCCTAATTTGCATTTGTGTAGCCATACAATCTATACTCATGGCTACCATCATAGTATAGACCAAAGTCTATAGTCCCTTTCAGATATCTCATCACCTGTTTTACAGCTACTAGGTGAACCCGTCTTGGTTGAACAAGATATTGACTTAAGGTGTTCACAGCAAAACAAATGTCTGGTCTGGTATTTGTTAAGTACATCAATGACCCAATGATTTGTCTGTAGTGAGTTGCATCCACTAACTCTAATGAGTCATCAGCTAATAGCTTCAGGTTGGAGTCCATGGGTGTGGCCATGACTTTGCATTCCAACATATTGAATCTCTTCAATATCTCTACCACATACTTTCCCTGGTTGAGAAATATTCCTTCTGAACTTTGACATACTTCCAGACCTAGGAAATAATGCATTAACCCAAGGTCTTTCATCTCAAATTCTTTTGCTAGTTTCTTCTTACTTTCCATGATCTGTTTCTCATTCCCTGTCAAGAATAAATCATCCACATATAGTAATAGAATGACAGGTACATCTTCTACAACCTTGTAGGAAAGGTTAGGATCGACTTTACTCTTGGCAAAGCCCATGCTCATCAGGAAACTATCTATTCTTCCATACCAAGCTCTAGGATCTTGCTTCAGGCCATAGAGGGCCTTCTTCAACTTGAATACTTGATTCCATCTATCTTCAACTTCAAATCCTCGTGACTATTCGATGTAAAACTCTTCCTCAATCATACCATTAAGGAAGGCTTGTCTTTACTTCATCATGGAAGAAACTACCATGATAGTTTTGAAGGAAGTGTACCTTGCTTCCTGGAGTAAGTGTCTCTTCAGAATTAATTCCCTCTTTTTGATAGAAACCTCTAGCCACAACTCTTACCTTACTTCTATCAGCAACATATCTTATCTTGCAAATCCATTTGGAAGATACCACATTCTTGCTTTCTGGTTTGAGTACTATATCCCAAACATCATTCTAGTATCATAACATCTTCTATGAGTTTGTCTTCTCAGGTCATCAACATATCCTAGTCTTCTGCATTCAACCTTGAATGTTGGAACCCACTTTACTCTTGGTAAAGTCTCGATCCATCACAAAGCTATCCATCATTTCGTACCATGTCGAACTCAGATATAATTTTATGTAGTCACTCCCCCTGAAGTGGAGTATCATCTTCCCTCTTCATTCTATACAGGTGGTTCTATGCTTGATATATACTGGTCAATAGAGTATGTCATGTCATAGTCTATTCTTTCTGGGGAGAATCACAAACCTTGCTTTGTACACTTGTTCCATCATATCGTATACATCATTCCTCATGATCAACTATTATTCTTTGATCATAGCTTCTTTCATAGCATTCTTTTCTTCATCTTGAGTTATCTCTTGTACCCATGGTGGTCTTCATCCTTCAAGGTGGATCTACTAGTCTCTGAAGCTCTTTCTTCTATCATGGTGTCTCTGACCCTGGGAGCTTCAAATTCATGTTTATTGGAGTGAATCTTGGATTGTCATCACTTGTTCTTCGGAACAAGTCTCATCCTTCTTTTCTTGTAGGAGGTTGTACATGACCTTTCCTACAATTCAAATGCACCAGTTGCATGGTTAGAACTATTTCATAAAACATATGCATAACGACAAATTCTTATGCATCATGCAATTGTTTAGTCAATACATCATTCATCCATATCTCACATAAACTTTCTAGATGCCTTCCATCTCCACCATGACATTATTGAGATTGTGCACTAATCTAATATGTCAGCAAAGAGGTTTGATAAGTAGCAATGGAGAGTTGTATAGCACCATGAGCTACTTACCCATCACATGCATATTAGTAGTATACAGTCATTAATGCAAACAATCTATCATGCATAACACATCAACTGAATATAATTAAATGCATAACAAAACAATATCATTAAATGACAATTGAATACTTATCTTTTGTTTGTTTCATGGGTAGACTCCTTCTTGATCGTTATGCTTCATCATCTTCTTCATTCATGAAATCATCATTTCTTATCCAGATGATAAGATGGATAAGAGGTTCTTTAGGAATTGAGTTCTTCATATTCCTCATCGCTTGAGGGATCTTCTTTGAATGGTGAGAGCTTGATCTTCAATTGCTTCCATCTTTCTTCTTCTATTCTTATGAGACGAGCTTCTTCTTCTTCCCAAAGTCTGTTGAAAGTAATTACTTCCTTCTGGCACATATTCTTTGCATGAATGAATCCCATGATCCTGGGAGGCCATTCAAGGTGGCTATCACCACTTTTGCATTCTCAACTTCTTTTTCTACCACTTCAAGTTGTTCTGCATTCTGGATCTTCACATTGTTCAACTGTTTTCTCAAGCCATCTTCTAATTAAGTTCTTATCTTCAAATAGCTTGGTCAAGGAATCAAACATATTCAGTGTCTTTGGGGAGACACTTCTGGTACAAGTTGATTCATGACTGAATCGGCAATGATCTTCTTGTCCTTGACCAAGTTCTTCTTGTGTAAGGCTTCTAGCCTCATCTCCCTCTGGAATTGGAACCTCTATACTCATGTAGGTGCCCAAACCATTTTCTTCAGAGAGATCATATACTTCTAGGCTTGTAATTTTTCAACTTCACCAAGCTTATCATCAAGCTGATGTGATAGATCACTTTGAAATGAGAACCTCAAATGAAAATAGCAAAGGATTAGATCTTACCGATTTGAGGTGTCCGTCTTGGTTCCGAAGCTCGCTGATCTAGGGTTTGTCACAGAAACCCTAATTTTCAAAACTTGGAATATTTCAGATATTATTGGATAGACAAATATATCTCTTCAAATGGAGCTGTCCAATGTACTCCTTTTCTAAAAACAGTGGAGGGAAGCTCCCGTAACAGGAAGCCCTAGATTTCTAATTTCTTCTGCAGAAATTCCTGTTACTGTTTCTATGATATATCTGAAATTACTAATCCTCTATGTCTTAAATTTCTCATGGATGTAAAATTGCATGTCCCTGATCCAACACCATAGGTTTAATCAGAATTGGTTTTACCATTTGGGATTTATGATCCTTTTCCCAAGGTGACCTATTACAGGACTGTTCAGAACAGCGAAGTTGTACGGCATGCCACGTGTCACTAGTTCATCTTCTGAGTCTAATATTTGGACCAATAAAATTAAATTCTGTTCCCTTTCTATTAAATCTTCAGGAATTCCATTTGGACCTCTTTAGCCCAAGATATTGCAGTTCTCCTTAGGTGTCCTGTTTAGGGATGAATTCTAGAAGAGGCTAGAACCCTAACTTGGAGGGATAATATCTCCCAAAATATAGCAAATATGAGGCTGAAATTTGGACACAATGTACATAAGGATTTGATATACAGAACCTAAAATTTTCAGCCCCTGAGCCTTCGCCAATCTCTAGATGTACCAAAACTTAGCCGTTTTAGTACTTAGGGTTTTTCTAGCTAGGGTTCAAACTAGGGTTTGAATTTCCCAGAGTTTCACCCAGCCAAATTTATTGATCCAGGTCTCTAAACTTTGGTTTTGATGAGGATAAAAATCCTATGCTGGTATCACCCAAAAATTCCTCTTCTGTAGAAATCCCTAATTTCCGCATCGAAAACTGAAAATGCTCGGAATCGAATTCCGCTTCGACAAAAAGATGTGCCCTTCAATGGAGAGTCGACCTAGCATACTTTTGTTGATGGATTATGGAGAGAGACCCAAAAAGTAAGAATACCTAGCTTCTATAGCTGCACAATGTCTTCTTCTCAGGTTAGCTCTGATACCATGTTAAATTTTCATATGCTTAGCTAAGACATCAGTATTTCATTTCATTTTTCATAACAAAAGCATATAAATAGGATCACTGAAAGATAGACAAGCACAACCATACAAAAGGAACACAAATATTTATCCTGGGAAAACCCTAAAGGGAAAAACCCAGCAAAAGCTTCCTCAATATAGATGCCCCAAAAACATAAAATATAAAACCAGCAAGGAGATCAAAGCCTGATCCTCCTCCTTCTCCAGCTACTTCTCTTCTCCACTAATGCGCTACACAAGTGAGAGAGTGTGTGTGTATCTCAAATGAGTAGCACTACACCTCTATTTATATTCATCCGTTCACTTAAGTTAACTCATTTGACATGTAGGCTCGATTTAAATCATGTAGGCTCGAGTTACACATGTAGGCTCAAGTAACCACACTGGGGTGCTAATGACCCACCTTTACAATTAGAGGGAGCTACCTCAAGACTCTTATTAACTCTTCCGATTAGGAGCATCGGGGTATAATTTAATACAAGTGGTTCTCCCGGTAGGACCATCGGGGACCACAAAAAGATACATATAGAATATTCTTCAAAGTTACAATATTTCAACACGAAGTACTCAGAGAAGGAAGAGTCCAAGGATCCTCCATATGCAAAGTGAGAAAAGGAACAGAACTCAATGATGTTAAGGCCTTACAAATACTAGAACCAATCATAAGAATGGGTGCAACACAATTAAAAGTTTAGATCAATGAAGGATACATTCCCACCCCAACACTCTCAGTTGTTGGCTGAGAATGATCGATAACCGGGATAGAAGCTCCCGATCATGCTTTCAAACTAGAATTATCAAAATATCTCTTATAGATCGTAACAATATTCCCATCCAAAGGAAAACAAACAACCCGGAATAGGCATGATGCGACCCTTTACATGTTATAAATGCAGTTCCTACACAGTAAAAGATTGTAGTCGAGGGGCGCATCAGCCACCTCAACCTTGATCACAATAGTCTTCCATCCCGATTGGACCTCAAGGGAAGGAAGTATACCATGTGGCCCAAAATATCTTCCTTCAAATGAATTCAACATGGTGCCCGACTTAGAAAACGTAGGAGAACCCAAACCCTTACAACATGCCAAAGATATCACGAAAGCTGTAACGCCTTCATCAATCACCATGCACTTGATGGTGTTGTTTACATGCTCTACATGAACCAAAAGGGACACATAGTAAGGCAAGTGAGGCTAGACTCCATGAGTTTCAAATTTGATCAATGAAGGAGAGCTTCCATTAGCCACCCCAAGAGCAGACAATAAGGCCTTCCTTTGCAGAGGGAAAGTCTGAAGAACTTATAAAGAAGACATCGCACAAGGAATATGGCCGAAATCCTTGACAATATAATAGTTATGGGCAGCTCGACACTAGGATTGATCGCCAGATGTTTTAAGACTCCCTTAGGAATGCTAGGTGGAGCTTCAGGCTTGTCTCTATGGTTTTTAATACGCAAAGGTCTCTCAGGTGGAGCAAGTTCTTTCCCTAGGTCAGGTTGCAGCGTACCATAATATTTAGCACGTGTCACAACATTTTCAGCAGCCATCATGTTGATGCAACCATGGCCACTAACGGTGCCTGGTGGGTTTGGAGTCCCACCAGAATTACTACCAAGGTCCACGGTCCTCGAGTTCATATTCTGGTTTTGTGGTAAAATATTTGTCAACACAACTGGGCTCTATGCGATGAACTTTGAGGTATCTTCTATATGAGGGCACAAGTGAGTGAGGTGATCTTCCCTGCAAAGCTTACAAGGAAATTTAACCTTACATTTAGGTTTCTTGTCCCCCCCAGCATTATTGTTGTTCTTGCCATTATTAGCATTTTCATTTATATTCCCACATTTTCGATTGTTTTTACCTTTCTTCTTATTCCATCCAGGTTGCTAGTTACCTTTCGGGTTTGATGATTGCACCAAAAGTACATCCGTCATTTGGGTAGGATGAGATGAAGCCGTAGCTTTTCCCAACATAGGATAGTTAATAGACAACTTATTCATTTGGTTTGTAACTGAGTCTACAATTTTAGCACTTGCGGAGCCAACAATTCCATCAGCATGTGGCTTATGTTTGAACTTAGGGTTGAAATTAGATCTAGGTGTGTTCGGTATGATCTCATACAAGAGCCCGGATTGAGAATAAATCAAATCTAACTCTCGAGCTTGAAAGATAGCGTGTTCCTCATTCTACACTCCAGATGTGGAAACATCCTTCACTATATAAGGAAATAAAGACTTAAGGAACCACTCCAAAAGGAACTCTGGTTGAATGAAAGCTTTAATCAATCTCTTTCATCTATGCCACTCTTGAATCTGATCAAAGATATGGGTGGCTTTGTCCTTCCAAAATGTCAAAAAGAGTTTAGTACCAGCATCATAATGCACGGGTAGCTAAAATTGATTGATAAAAGTCATAGCTAAGTCATTAAATATCGTATAATGCCCCCCATGAAACTCTATATACCACTTCGCTGTAGGAGCCATGAGGGTGCATTGAAATATCCTTAAACGAACTGAATTGTGATTCAATGAGACGAAGAGAACCACAAGTGGAAATTCATGACCTGTTCACCGGGGTCTTCACCAATCTTACCTTCAAACTTGGGAATGTCCAAACGAAGCTTGGCAGGAACGATCAGCCATGGCAGGTCATGAGATACCGGGTCATTAGTCAATATCAACAAGTCAGGTAAATTCAACATCACAAGGAAAGGGAGCCTAGGATTAGCCATCTTATTCCATGCTCATTGATAAGGTTGGTTCATATAGGTCTAATTGTTATAAACCCCATGGCCTTGGCCAGTGGGATAGTAACCTCCTCCCATTTGACCCATATAGGGATGCATGGACATATTGTAGTTTGGAGTACCTTGAGGCTAGGGTGCTACGAAGCCATAGTTATGAAACTAATAAGGGGGTTGATACCCGAACCCATAAGGTGTATAATTTTATCCATAAGACTCTCCATAAGGTGGCCCATAAGACGATCCATAAGATGGTACATACCATGATGACACATAAGGAGGCACATAGCCTTGTGATGATACTATGTGAGTAGACCCAGGAAGAACATGGCTAATGGTAGAACTCCAGCCTGAAGTACCATGTGATTTAGGAGGAGGATGTGTCATCAAAAATGCATTTGAAGGAACCAGTGTTGAAGATGATCGAACATGGGAAGGGATGTAACTTGTGCCCCCAATATTCACATGTCTAGGTTCAGTTCCATGAATGGGAACACTAGTGCTAGGCCTAGGATTTGTGTGTGAAGGTACTCCCACCTCAAGGATGGAAGGTGCAATATGACTCCTACTACCAAACCTCTCCACCTGGAAAGGAATGGAAGTTCCCCCAGGCGCAGCACCAGGGTCAACACCTAATCTGACATTGGGTGTTGGACTGGTCTCGGGAAAGTCAGGAAGGCCTAGCATGCCATACCTAAATGTGTTAGTGCTAATGGGTGCATGGTGAGTCTCACCACTTGGATTATGTGACCAATACCAATGGTCTACATTTATGTAGTCTAGAAATTGTGATAAATCTTTATGTGATGTCCCAACCACATGGTGGGAAGACCATACCAGAGTCCCATACATGCTTGAAGGTTCAACCTCCCATACGGGAGGTGGAGGAGAGATATTCTCTTGGATCTCAGCCCCATGGTGACTCATGGTGAGATCTGTGTGTGAATCAAAGTGAGTATTAGTATGCCTGAACTGTCTACTTCTCTCTCCCAAAGGAGGAGGATACGTAGAAGGCGAGAGACCTGCTAAAGGATGAGAAGGGCGAGGTTCCGCACCCAAATCCACTATGATACAATAAATAAAAAGACTCAACCTAACTACACAGCCCTAAGCAATCTAGCATACACAAAGCACACTCCTAAGAAAATCTACAGCGAAAAAATAAGAAAACCAAGGGGAGGATATGTGAGCTCTCGATCGTAGTAGGTATGTCTCTCTTAGGAGAGGCTTGATACTTCCATACACTACAAGTGGAGGTACAAAACCAATTATAGTGGCCCTTAGCTTCAACGCATAACGCAACTATTCTGTCTGACCCCTACCTAGCCAAGACTCCTACAAAATAACCTCTACATGTACCCCGTGTGATACCTAGGTGAGGAAACTAAGGTCACCCCAATATAACCAATGCTCAGGATGACAATCCCAAGCGGGATCAACTGTATGGGCAAGGTAGCAAATCCCAAAGCTTGAAAGCACCAATCGGTACCTCAAAATCCCCAAGATATGAATACCATCTTGGAAATATATCTGGCACTCACAGAAAGTGATCGAGGGATATCCCAATCATAATCGTGTACATTGCCTCGTGCTTAAGTCTTGTGTAAGAGGAGTGTCCTAAGAAACACTTATTGTACCAAGGATTTCTCTCTCTCACCTGGACAGACACCTACTTGTTGTGTTTAGTACTCTTGAAGAATTAACTCACAATGAACTATTCCAAGACTCTAAATCCTAATCTTTTTGGTGAACCCTATAAAATAATAAATGTTTAGTTCATTTTAATTAAGCGTTGATTTTAATGGTTGTGATTACTCAAAGGGAAATGGTTGTGAAACTAATGATATTATGACTCATCAATGAAATAAATGTGCACACCTAACAAACAATGCCAAGTTCAATTTTTTTGAATGAAAAATGGGGTATGCCACTACATGAGATGCAAGTTTTTCCTTCAAATGAAAAGTGCAATCATTCCTAAATGAAAACCTTACTATAATTTCAGTAAAAAAACCTAATTCAAGTACCATGCCAGTACAAAATGAAAAAATGCATAAGTATGAAAAAGCAAAATATTTTTGTATTTTTTGAAATAAATGAGATGTAAAAGAAGCAAAAAGACTCTACCACTCTCAGACCCTGCAACCACTCACATACAGCAGCCAATCAAGGATCCAAGATAAAATAAATCTAATGCACTAATCCCAAAACAAAAAAGGAAGAAATGAATGACAAGAACAAAATCTAATTAAAAATAAATCAAAATGGGTCTCTGGTAAAAAACAAAGGCTGTATACAGACACCAACAGCACCCAAGAACACTTAGCAATCATCAAAAATCACCCAGAAACACTCAATCCTCCAAATAAATCTCAAAACAAAATCATATGTGACTATTCATAGTAAACCCACGTACATACATGGGAATTTAAGAGAAAACCGCGTGTATATGCGACTGTGAAGAAAATAACCATGTACAAGAAGAAAATGAGGGCAAACTTATAATCCAAGATCAAATTACTTCTTCAAAACACTATTGGGAAAACATACCTCCAGACCCAACATAGAAACAGAGAAATAAAGAGAAATTCAAGTACATTGTATACCCAATCCCCAAAGAAAAAACAACTAGGAACCTCCCCAGTGGATTTGCCAATTCTGTTACGGAGAGAAACTTCCTATGGCTTGGGGGTACCACAATAGACAGTATGACACCAGAAATCAATCCTTTCCAATATGCAAGAGAAGTAAAATCATCTAACACTAATGGATATAGAATCATACCTTATTCCGGACGGTTGAAGTAGATCCTCGTTGAGCTTTTCCAATCACATTTGTATTCCAAATTCGCTCTCAACAATAGCAAACAAAGCAAGCATGATACATAATAATGTGTTGTACATACTCTAGCATATATAATCAATCATGTATAAGAAAGTAAATACATCCATGGATTCAATATTCATATTTAAAATGAACATATATTGGAAAAGAAAAGATATTTCTATTAGTAAAACAAAGATACAATAGTGAAAAACTGTTGGGTGTTATAATACCTAGATTAATTCACCTAATATTTAATTATCGGCCGAGGTTGGTATGCTTCGAGTTGCTACAAAATATATTCGAAGGTAGAGAGTATCATGTAAATATTTTAACAATCAAAAGATTGAAAGATCTTTCAAAATTAAAAACTGAGTCAAACTCCTAAGAATGCAATTATTAATATAATTGAACCAAGACAAAACATCAAACTACAATAAGATCAAGCTATATTACTTTAATTAACAAATGAGAATACAATCACTACTTTTTATGACAAATTCTATTTAGTGACTTAAAAAACTAACTAAGAAAAGAAAGTGTAGATTTGGAAATGCAAGTACAACAACTAAAGAATTTATAAACAATTAACTCCTAACTAAAAAGGATACTATCAGCAACTACCTAAAAGGCTATGATGCAAACAAAACTTAAATAAGTGAATGGAAAACTAAAAGAAACAAGTATAAAACTTAATAAAAAAAATTGAATAAGAGAAGCAAGTAGAAAACTTAATAAATAAACTAAATTCTATCCTACAAGTCTCTGTTGGTAATCACATAGTGAAAAATGAAACTATTCCTAAAGATAACACTACTAATCCTAAGTTTTACATGCAAACGGATAAATTAATACAAAAGCATAGTTATAAAACAATACAATAGTAAGAAGAATCAGAAACAAAACATACCCTAACTCAAAAGCATGTTCAAAGGGAAAAGAGGTAGAGAAAAGAATAAAACATTAATAAATAACCTAAAACAATCAAACTTATAGTCTAAATAATAAATAAAACTATTATCTAACTATTACAGTCAAAGAATACATCAAATACTAAAGAACAGGAACTTAAAACAATTTTAAAACACATTAAAAACACTAAAAACAGAACTGTGGGCTGAATGACAGACTAAACTGCAAGTCTGCAAAACAGACTGGAAGGAAGGTCAGAATGACAGGCTAAACAGACTGTCTGAATGACAGTCTGTATAAAGAAAATAGTATAAAATAACCTAAATGATCTACTTCTCAGCTAATTTTATGCATAGGAAGATGCAATGCATAAGGAACAGTAAATAAACATATATTTAATCATCAAATTTAGTAGTAAAATAAACTTAAACAAATTCATGAACATCAATAATCATTGCTTATTAATAAAGAAAATAAAATTCAAATTGCATAATCTTATAACAGAGAAGAAATAAACAGAACTTATTCTATTTAAATTGATAAAGACAATCTACTCTATCTTCTTATGAACAAAACTAAATAATAAGCTAGATATGAGATGACAGAAACAAATGGAAAAGAACTATGCGCACAGTCTAGCTATTTAATTCTAGAAATAAAATGCATTGTAGAAAGCAAATGAAACAAACATTTACAGTAACTTAATGAAATAAACAAACTAGAAATCAAAACTGAATTAGCTACAAAGAAAAGTAACAAAAACAAGAAAAGAAAACCTCTGGTTGATGAGGGGCCCTCTTAGTAACCAGGGGTGACTCACGGCTAGTGCTTACATGAACAAAATCATGAACAGCAGAATGTAGAACTTCTATTAAAAATACTAAAACAATATTACAGTGTTCTTCTCTCAGAAAACTGATTGTCTAACTAATGAAAATGATCCACACCCAACACTCACACAAAGGCTTGTATTTACATTGTTTACAAGAGATGAGCAAGTCGACCCTTTAGTGGTCGACTTCTCTCTAAATTTAGTCGACTATCAATTGACATTTAATTGATCAAAGCCAATGCATAAGCATCCCCCTTCTTCATCACGAACGTGGTATGCAAGATCCTTATTTAGTGTGAACGGTGGCATGATGTGGTATTCTTGCTCCTCCTTTATCGTGGTTGTGGAGTGGTGGTGAGCAGAGAAGAATACACAGTAGAGACCTTCTAGAATGTAGGTTGTTCCATTCTTTAAACGCACAGACTGGTGGTAGTTTAGAGTCAAGCAGAAGAAGCCACGAGCGATCCTTCTAGACTGAAGACGCTCTATCCATTGAATGCATGGCTAGTAAACAACTTGGTGTTTAGGTGAAATCAACACATTGACGATCCTTGTAGACTGATGATCATCCTATCACCGAGGGCATGGACAACAAAATGGTTTGCAAACTATTCCAGTGTTTTAATGCCTATAATATTTTATCAACAGCACACATCTTGATTAGCGATCTGGACGAAAAGCTGGACAATGAGCTGGATCATGAGTTGGACAGCGAGCTGCGTCATAAGCTAGATAGCGAGCTGGATGCACTGTTTGTTTGTCTGTTTGTGTACTTGTTATTAATTCTCCCAAACAGACTATATAACCTGCAAACGAATATACACATTAAGTAACATATCACATATGCTTTAAATAATGTTAATTTAAATCAATAAAATCATAAAATGACAATAATAGTTGGATTATATATAAACATTTAATTTATTCATACCTTGGGCTAAACGGTGATCTGTGTGGTATAAAATACATAAAAAGATAACAAAACATATGTTTAAATGAGTAATTTAATTACCAAAAATGATAATAAATATGGGTTCAACACAAACTCTGTCAAAACTTCTGCGAACTTGAGAAACCCAGTCCTTCCCTTGGGCCTCCACCACTTCAATCCTCCATCTCTCAATAGCAAGCTTACAAAGAAAAGGAAAGCTTGGGAAGAACACTATGTGCTCCAAGGGACAAATGGATGCATACTCAAGTATAAGTGAAATGAGGCAACAATGGACTATAGTTTCCTTACTCTTCAATTTCTCTTCCTTCAATGTATCCAAGAAGCTCAATATTAAAAGAACACTCCAAAGAGGTAATGGAGGGTCGAGTCCGAGCGTTTTCAAGGAATATGGAAGGAAAAGAGTCAATATATTTAGACTCATATGAGGACAACTCCAAAAATATTTGTCTTTATGCACACATCCCGATGTACACAGGTTTGAGGTCAAAAGCTGCATACACATGCGAGTATGGATTTAAAAGTTGTGTATAGGTATAAACAAGTAATGTTTTGGGATAATCTTGGAACTTCAAAGTATAATATAATTCCATGGGTTCCAAAGAGTCTGCATATGGATAGCTAATGCCATAAATTTGTGATCTACCAGGTCGGGTGAAATCAACTATAACAGCAGTCAACCAGGAATGCGTTCCCTTTCCCCATTTTCATGGATTTTGACTCCTTCGAGGCGCTAGTGCTTGTTTTGAGTGGTTTTTGGACTATTTTGGGCATTTATTGCTCTCCTACAGCCACTCCCACTCACCCATGTGCTCACCTATGCCTGTCATACCTCCACACATGTTCCAGCATGCCTCACCCATGTTCACACATGCATTCGTGACGGTTTGGGATGAGGGTCAAATCTAGTGATGACACTTGTATGCTTCCACATGGCCTCCAAGGCCTCATGAGTTTTCCCTATTATACTATATATCAGTCCCAAACATAGTTACATGTTGGACAGTGTTAATAATATCCATTATTGACTTCATGTTGTATGCAATTTCAATCTTTTTCAGCTATTTTGTGCTTGTTTGTGAACTATCATGAATTGTGAGTGTTTCTTTGGATTATAGATCCATGTATGTATCAATTATCACATGGTATTAGAGGTGATTGAAGCTGCAAACCGGTTCCAAAGTGTTTTATTTGTTGTAAAAGGGATTCTCCGAATAGATCGAGATTTTTCATTGTAGGTACATTCATCAATTTGTCACCAGCAGTGCAAGCAGATATGGAACAAACCCATGTTTTTTTGACACCATTCAACTAATTTGAATGGAATGTCGATATGGTTATCCAGTTGAGTTTGAAAGGCCTGTTCAGGGTCACCATGGGCATAGAGGTTGAACCAAACTTAGTTGTTGATAAATGGAAGTTCTTCAACAGACTTGATGAAGCATTTGGAATGCTTTGTCTCAGCATTTTGAGATACTTTCTCTTTCATGTAGACAGTCTAACTACTCCAAATGAAGTATGGATGAAGCTATAATATTTTTTTGGAAATATTGGTGAGATGAGGGGTCACTAGCTCGAAAATGAGCTCATCTCTTTGAGTCCTGCTCATTTTGAGACAATCCAAGATTTCTTCACCAAATTCAAGTCTTTGGTGCTTCAAATCAAGCAATGTGGCATAGAGGAGGAGCGACTCATTTTATCAATAATTTTGAAGCTAGGGCTAGAGTACTCTTTGTTTGTAAGCACATTTAAGTCTAGCAAGCTCACAACTCAAAATTGCCGCATTCTTGCACTGGCTAAGTTCATGGATTCTTTGACCCAAGAACAATACAATATCATGCATATGGGTACCATCAAGTCTAGAAAATACCAATATCTTGTTGCACAAGTTTCGAATCCATCGAAGGGAAAGAATAAATCCAAGGATTCGAAGCATCCATATAAGAAGAAACCAAATAGACCCAAATATTCAGATGGGGGTTCAAATCCTTGCAAGGACAAGGACAATAAGAACAAGGAGAATACCAAATGCACCTACTATCACAAAGGTTGGAATCAAGAGTGTATGCATGAAGAAAAACATTGATATGATGGCACAGCTATTGGAGAAGAATAGCATCCAAGTCCTAGAGGGCGCAAGGAAGAAGGATGGAGGTTTAGTCTCAAACAACAAAGAGAGGTGCCATGCATTGATTGTTGGTTCTTCAGACTCTTCTTCCTTCATCATTGTATCAGTAGAATCAATGCACATGGCCTCTATCAAATATTTCTTCACATTTTTGTATTCAGATAGTGGCCACACTATTCGAATGGGTGATGATTCAGAGATCCAGGCCAAGGGGATTGGCAGGATCGATCTTGAATATGGGTATTTCAATAATGTATTGTTTGTACCATACTTGGAAATGAATCTATTGTTAGTGTTCCAAATGACCCACAATGGAGTAGCCAAGAGAGTAACATTTATTCCACATATAGTGGATATAGCTCAAATGTCTACCAACAAGGTGGTGGCTTTGGCATTTGTTGATCATCAAGGTAGGATGTACAAATTCTCCCATTTCCTTCCACATTCCATAGGGAAAGCGCTTCTGTCTCATGCCAATGAAACCATCAAGTTGTGCCATGAGATATTTGGCCATATTAACTAAAAATGCCTCTAAGAACTGAACAAAGGTGGCATGGTGGAAGGGATTCCTCCTATTAAGACCTCCAATGGTGCATGCATTGGTTATGTGGTGGGAAAACACCTAGAGAACAACTATGAGAAAGGGAAAGCAAGGAGAGCTACTCAGGTGCTTGGAATGTTGCATTTAGATCTTATTGGACCTCTCCCTACACCTTCATATGAAGGATCAAGGTATGTGTTGACCTTAATAGATTATTTCTCAAGGTTTTTCTAGGTTTACTTTCTGAAACTCAAATCTAAATTCTTTGAGACTCTCAAGGTTTGGAAATCCCTGGTTGAGAATCAGTGTGGGAATAAGATCAAAGTGCTTCATACTGATAATGGTAAAGAGTATGTGAACAAGAATTGTCAGCACCTTTGTGAATAATTTTGCATCCAAATGCATCATTCGGTCCCCTACACACCACAAGAAAATGGTGTGGCAGAGAGGAACAACATGGCGCTGAAGGAAATAACAAATTGTATGATTGAGGCTAAGGATTTGATTCCTAAGATATGGGATGAAGCCATTAAATATTCTAAATACATTCAAAACATATATATTCACAAATCAGTGAGTGGAAAAACACCATATGAGGCTTGGTTTGGTCACAAGCCAAATATTTCACATTTCAAGATTTTTGGCTCAAGGGCTTGGGCTAGGATTCCTTCAGAAAAGAGAAAGGCCTAGAAGCCACAAATAAAGGATTGCATCATGGTGGTATATGGTGAATATACAAATGGATACAATCTATTTTATCCCTCAACACAAAATACTTTCATTAAAATAAGTGTGCAATTCAAAGAAGAAATCATTCCATATTTTGAACTAGCACCAGGGGAATGCTCTTCTCCTCAACACCAAGATGATGTAAGTGATGATTCAATTTCTCATATTTATGATTCTGAGATGGATGAATATTATTTTTCTTAACATGAAGCCCTCCCAATTTCCAAGTGGGTAGAGAAAACCATATCGGCAACTGGGGATTTAGCAAGCAATCCACTAGATCCTAGGAAGACTAGACCACAATTTCAAAGTACTTATTGTGCTTGAATGAATTGATTCTTGCTGAAAATTGTTTCATTATGGTTATATATGATCCAAAATCATATCAGGAAGCATATTATGACCCAATATGGAAAACATCCATGCAATAAGAATTCAACTCTTTACAGAAAAATGAGACTTGGGAATTGGTTCCTTTGCCTCCCAAGAGGAAGCTAGTGCAATGCAAATGGGTATATAGAAACAAAGTTTCTTATGATGGGTATTATATAAAATATAATACCATATTAGTTTCCAAATTATTCTCTCAAGTCCAAGAAGTGGACTATACAGAGACATTTGCACCGGTTGCAAAGATGGACTCTATCATGCTAGTTTTAGCCATTGCTACAAGCAAGCGCTGGGAGGTTTACCACATGGATGTAAAAAGTGTGTTTATTCATGGTGAGATAAATTAAGAGATATATATGTAGAAACCTGAAGGTTTCCAATAAAATCCTTCTCTTGTATGCAGGTTAAATACTTCTCTCTATGGCCTCAAGCAAGCCCCAAGGGCTTGGTATGCCAAGATGGACAAATTTCTGCTTTCACTTGGCTTTGTTAGATGCAACTCAGATACTAATGTTTATTTGCATCATATTGGTGATGTATTACAGGTAATATTATTGTACTTTGATTACCTTTTTATTACAGGTATCTGCACCAAAGAAATTGGGCCAATCAAAGCATCTTTGCACAATGAATTTTCAATGACCGATCTTGGCTTATTGAAACAATTTCTTGGTTTGGAAATTTTTCAATATGAAGAAGGCATAAAGGTCAGCCAAAAAATGTATGTTGCAGACCTGTTAATGAATTTTAAAATGGATTAATTTAAGGAATCAAATTTACCATTCATTTCTGGTATCAAACTAGGTGAAGTTGGTGACTCTCCATTGGTGGACAACTCATTGTATACATAGCTAGTCGGGAGTTTGTTCTATCTTACTCATTCCATACCTGATTTAGCATATGACATAGTTTTTTCATATATATATATATGCATCAGCCTCATGGGATCCATCAGAAGGAATCCAACAAGATCCTTCAGTATGTACAAGGCACTAGAAACTTCGAGGTATACTATGTCACTAGCTCTCCACGAGAACTAGTTGTATTTCCTGGTTCTGATTGGGATGGTGATCCCAATGATAGGAATTCCACTTCAATTTATGTATTCATGATTTCCAATGGTCCCATATTTTGTTTAAGGAAGAAACAACACACTATTTCCCTTTCTTCAGCTGAGGATGAGTACAAAGGAGCAGTGAATGCAGCTACACAATGTGTGTGGTTACAAGACATTCTTCAGGAACTTGGTGTTGCACTTGAATCACCCATTGTCATTTGGTGTGACAGTAAAAGTGTAATAAATTTTTCCACATATCCAGTACAAAGACATAGTATCAAACACATTTAGATACACATGCACTACATCTAGAGCTTGGTGCATGATCAGGTGATAGCCTTGTAGTATTGCCCTTCTGCTGAGCAAACTACTGATATTTTCACCAAGTGCTTCACAGGGAATACCTTCACTTAACTAAGATCAATTATTGGGGTGAGTGATACATGGTTATATATACAATTCACCTTCATATTTTTGTCTCCATGTCCATTTTTTAGGAGAGGTTTTGTTCCCATGTGGTTTTCCTCTTTTTGTTGTTTTCATGAAGAAATAAAAAATTTTGTTGTATGAGGTGACTTGAGCCTTTGTTTCCAAGGCCTCCATGATATTTTTTGTTCAACATTACTAAGAATGGATTAAGGGGGGATTTTAGACTGATAATCCACCTTATTACCATAGTATTAGACCTTAGACTATTTTATGTGCTTCTATGCATGATTTCCTATGGTTTAGACTTAGGGAAATCAGCACTTATGATAGTTGAGGCGCTCCTAGTTGATCATTCTGCACATTTGAGGCACTCTAGGTAGATCATTCTAACCCCTAGGCACCCACATTGATTCCATTCAACCACGCATGTGCTCTCCTTCCCCCTTTTCAATTATTTTGACTCCTTTGAGGTGCCAGTGCTTGTTTTGAGTGGTTTTTGGATTTTTTTGGGAATTTATTTCTCTCCAAGATCCTCTCTCACTCATCCATGTGCTCACCCACACTTTCCATACCTACACAAATTTTCTAGCATGCCTCACCCAAATTCACACATGTATTCGTGACCGTTTGGGATGAGTTGGAGGCTTATTGGTCCACCTAGGGGGGATGAGGGTCAAATATAGTGATGACACTTGTATGCTTCCACATGACCTCCAATGACTCATTATTTTTCCCTATTGTACTATATATCAGTTCCATACATAGTTACATTTTTATAATGTTAATAATATCCATTATTGACTTCATGTGTGTATGCAATTTCAGTCTTTTTCAGTTATTTTGTGCTTGTTTGTGAACTATAGTGAATTGTGAGTGTTTCTTTGTATTTTAGATACAGCTGTGTATCAAATCTCATAATTCCAATAGTGGTGTGGGGACTAGTAGTTGTCATAATACATGACACCTCAACCACCCAATGAAATAACAAACAACATACCATTAAACTTCACCAATGATCTATATTAATAGATATATCTTATTTAAATTAAGTCCAAAAAATTCCCATTAACTGACTAGGAAAAAAAACTCCACTAATTATTCTTTTTAAACACAAAAGTACAAACCACGTTTTCCTACTAACATCTAGGTCTGTTTTGACATAAATATCCAACCACGCATAAAACATCTTATGTTTCCCAATCTGCAAGTGTGTAATTCTCATCACTTCAAACTCCACAAACGAACATTGGAGTATCCTTTATAATCACTCCCACACCAATGAATGATATTTTTATAAACTTCATACAAGAAACAAACCATGGTATCCCATCACACATAAACACCTGGACATAGAAAGGGTGAAATATGCCATCTGCTCAAACTGGTTTGTTCAACATATCGAACCACCAAATTCAATATATAACACCTACCCAAATAAAATAATAAAATAATCAATTAAACACATCAAAAGCACAATACCTCCCAATTAAACTCATCAAATCATCCATTAAACACATTCAAAGCACAAGGATCAATAATGCAAATTTCCATCCATTAGATCAAATCCAAATAAATCCACCTACCCAAATAAACTTATCAAATAAACAATTAAACACATTGAAATCAAAAGGCCACCCAAATAAACTCATCAAATCATCCATTAAATGAATTCAAAGCATAGGGATCAACAATACCAAATTTCCATCCATTAGATCAAATCCAAAGCAATCCTACACATTCATTTTTAAATTTTAGTTTTCAATGCATGTCAATTCCAAGTACCAATCCAAGTGCACAACAAATAACTATAGATAAATCTCAATCTACTTACAATTGGCTCTATTTTCATTCTGAGTATTCAAATAGTGCATCAACACTATCAACAATCAGACATTCAACCGATGCATCAACGCTATCAATAGAGGATAAGTGTGCCACAATGGTTCATGTGTTAACATTCATGATTTATTCCATTTATTTCCAGAGGATTATCTATGTTTCCAAGTTCCATGCCTACAGTTCATAAGTGTTACATATATACAAGACTACCTTCCCTACTACATTAATTATTTGCATTACAATTCATAAATGTGTATCTATAAAATACTACATTTCAAACTACATTTGAATTCATGGTTTTTTATTTATTGGTTGAAGGAGTCGAAACTGAATGCTATTCATAGTACTCCTACTATGAATGTAAGAGAAACAATATCGAAAAAATGGTATTGTTCTAGTTTTCAAACAACCCTTAGAACAATTACTTTAATAGGTCATGTGAATCACATTTAAATGCCTATTTATCTTGCAACTCACTTTTAAATGTCTACTTAGTCTCCATCGTTATTTTCATCTAGTTGCACTAAGAGGAGAGAGGTGATGTACAACCTAGTGTGGGGGATACTTTGTCACATAATGTAATGTAATGTGACACTACAAAAAAAAAAGTAATTTAAAAAATTCATGTCGGCAAAAAAAATGAAATATTAAAACCAAATGAAAATTAATTAAAAAAATCTATGTCAACCTATAAAATAAAAATCAAAACCATCATACATCAATCTTAAACCCAATGCTTTTCAAGCATTAAGAGGGATAAAATTTCTTGAGATGTAAATTTTTTTAACGTGTAAAAACCTAAGGTAAAAAAAAATACACCTCAAGAAATTGGATCCCTCTCAATGCATGATAGATATGGATTTAAGATGGATTTATATTGGTTCTATGTTGGATATAAACTTTCTTCATTACCTCATATGAAATTGGTATGAATATTTAATTCATGATCATGGTTGCAATTCATTATTTGTATATAAAACTCCAATAGTACCACCAAATAAGATCATAGGCCATGATTAGGAAAACAAGTAATCTAACCACTTTATATTTCAATACGACATTTGTATTCAATGCATTCATATGTAATAATTGTGTAGGTTGTCACAACAATTCCCAAGAGTCAATAATGTTTCTCATACTGGGAGAAAAAGAAGGTGAGCTTCCAAGGGTGCACACACTACTACACTTCGATCCAAAATCCAATGGAAAAATCCGACGGTGCGTGGATTTATCTTTTTAAACTTACCAAAAATCACAAGGATACATTTTTTCTTTGTAAATGTGGCCACAAGCGTCGCTGAAGTGACAGCTATTCTCATAACCGTCGGTTAAGCGACGGCGCATTTGTAAGCATCGCTTAAGCGACGGAGCCTTCAATTGGTCAATTATTTAACATGGATAGCGTCGTCGCATATTCGACGCTTAGGTTCATTTCCTACCCATTAGGCTAGTGGGTATCTATTGAAATCTTCTTTGTAATCATTATGCCAAAGTTGACAACCAACTAGGGCCAACTAGGCCAAACACAATTCAAAAAAGCTAGATTTAATTACGACAAGGATGAAATATCATACACAATATTAATACCATCAATAAAACCCTAACTAACAAAAAATTAGATGTCACCTAATTTGCAATATACAAAAGAGAAACCACCCATTTTCAATGTACACAGTAAAAAAGAGAATTTTCAATGTATATAATACACAAAGAGAAACAACTCATTTTTCAATGTATACAATATACAAATGACAGATTATTTTTATTTTAGATCGATATATTTTTTATTGTCACATATTTCTACAGACATGGATATATAAGCCTCATATTGATACATAATGTCAATACACTACCATGAATTAACAAAATCTCTATGAGTTGAAGTGACCATCAACGATATTCCTTTGTACCCTCCATTGTTCAAAATTTGAGTTGAAGATCCCACCACTCAAAATATTGTGATACTTTGTGTACAAATCATGACCTCTGAGGAAGTTGTTCTTTAACACATACTCGATGTTCCCAAAATTGTAGGACATAACCTAGTCAAGGTTGTTTCACCATGGATCCTTGAACATGAATGTCCCTCCACTTTCTATTAATAAATCCAATACTTAATCTTATAAATAATCGGGGTTTAATATTAAATATGACAATATACCCACCAAAAACCATGTTACAAATCCTTTTGAGTATTGAATATTGTTTTATAATATTAATATATATATATTTATAGGGTCAAATAAATTAAGTTAATTATTAAAAGACAATTTAAATTGAGTTAAATACATTTGTCAAAATACAAACCTGGATTTAATGACAGAGTGTACCACCACCACCTCAGTATCACCATCAAAGGAAGAGGGCACTGAGAAAGAAATAAAAAGAAACAAAAAATACACTTGGAATTGCATGGTTGTTCAACCTCCTTTTAAACAAGAATTAAGAAATAGGTTTTTATTTAATAAAAAATTAAGAAAAAGCAGAGTCCTTTTATATTAATGAGCTTTTTGCATTTTGTGTAAATTAAGACGGTTTTCGCAACAACAAACCAACACTGGAACGTTTTGTATATCTGCAAAGGAGTCGCAACGGGCAGACCGAACTGTTAAGGAAGCAAGCCAAAAGAATCGCGCATAAGTGACGTGCACGGGTCCAGTTTCGGTGAGTTGGGTTTGTTCCGGAGGCTTCTCGTTAAGGAAGACTTTTTTTCCTTTAAATTCCGCGTACACAGCCGCTATGGATTGAAAAGATCTCTGTTGTGTATAAAATACATTGCATCCAACCGTAGGATTATTTTGGGTTTTTTCTTATATTGTTAAATCGGCATCACAAGAAGCTCTGGGTGCAGTAGAGAAGTGCTATCTGTGAGATTTAGAATGGGAATGGGAGGGGTTTCTACCCTTTGTCCGTAGAGGAGGGTTGGTATTTCAGATGGTGGGAAGTATTCTTCAAGGGGTTACATAGGCATCACTATGCAGGATTCATTCAAGGGGGGCCCGGATATAAAGCACCGATGCTGGATCTTATCAGAGAGGGTTTTTCATCCTATTATGTTCAGTTTGCTGGCTGTTTTCATTATGTCCCTATTATTGGTACATGGCACCAGGGTTGTTCTATTAAGGGCCAAAAATCTAGGCAGGCAATGTTTTGAGACCTCAATTGCAGACAAGGATAGTCTGAAGAGGTTTAGGATTGCGATGGTGACTTGCTCGGATGAGTCTGGGACCATTCCTGCAAGGTCCTTTCAGGGGCTTATGAAATTGGTTGAGCCCAACAAAAGAAGCTATGTTGACAGACATCGGTATGATTTTATTGATGAGAGCAATATTGTTTATAAGAACAGGCCCCCCAGCCAAAGTAAGATCCTGGCAGTCCGAAAGAATCTACCCAAGTATGATTGGATCTTCTGGAATGATGCGGTATGCCTTGCTCCATACAATGACCCCTCTCTCCAATATAAGGGATCATTTATCTGTATAAGCAATTAGTAGGTCGTAACTGGTTCTACATGATCTTTTGAAATTGTTATTTTTTGGGTTATTGGGTAATTCTTCCATTTCTTAGGAGTTTACATGCTCATCATGTTTGGTCTATTTAGGTTTTTTATTTATAATAGTTTTGGTAAATTGGATCATAACCCTTTCTCCATGAAACCTTCATCCTCAAGATCAGAGTCACTGTCAAATGGCTAAAGATGATCCCTCTCATCTGAGAGAGGCAAGAATGGATCAACGCCGCTATCCCCCCTCAATGATGTAGTGCTGGAAGAAACATATTTTCGAGGCTTCAAGCAGAGGCATCTTGTCCCTCTTACCCCTCCTGCTCCACAATCACAAAAGAAACGGCTTAAATGAGAGTAAACAACTCTGTGACCCCTATGGCACACCCTGGCACAAATAGAACAGCACCCTTTAGAAACAGTCAGATCGCAAGTGTAGCAGAAGTATCAATGTTGTTCCATAAAGTTGCTTCCACTAGTGGTGAATGTACAAACTTTTGATGCAAGTGACCGTTCACTGTTACTCTCATCATCATCTTATTTATCCATACTAGCCAGTTCTCCATCAGATGTGCCATCATCCTCATCATCATCTGCTGATGTGGCATCACACTCAATCGCACTAGAATGGACTCCCTGATTGACTGGATTAACCAAAGCCTCCGAGTTCTTTCTAGGAACACTAGGCTTCAACTTACAGCTAGCAGAATCATTGTTAGAACTAGTGTTTGACCAAGGCTTCTCTGTTAATTTTTCAGAAACATGCTTGTTAGTACCATACAAACCCAGTGTAGAAACTAGAAAACCCAAGACAAACTTCAAACCCTCCAGATGGGTTTCATCGGCAGACAACTTGACCACCATATCAATTGCCCTCTTGATAATAGGCTTTATTGTGGACTCACCATTTTCCAATTGAACTACAAAATTGAAGTATGCTTTCACAGTAGGAACATCAAATGACAGGAATGCCTTCTCTAGACCCACAAGCAATGCATCAAGAATGTGATCACAAATTTATCTTGATTTTGAATCAGATGAAGGTGACACCAGAGCATTGATGAAAGCAATAGCTGAATCTCTTACTGAATTAGAGACTCCTATTGGAAAATTACCTACAGCTGATTGAGCAATATATCCTAGGAGCATTTTTTCCAGCCATGAAGCCAAAGAAGATGAATCCATCAATAAGAACTTTTCTTGCAAGGTGTGTTTCAAGTTAATATAACTCAGATCACCTGTTAAAATATTAACAAACAGTTGTAGCACCTTCATATTCACTGACTCATTATGGCATCCATCCAAAGCATCAATTAAAGGCAAAAAGTTACCATTGCCTCCAAGAAATTCCTGGAACTTGTTGGATTGGTTCAACATCAATTAGTCCTCAGTGTTCCCCAAATAAAACTTAAGAAAAATGACTTTACTAGGATCCGTTCTTAGGAATTCCACCATATCAGTTGCACTTGTAAGTAGATGCTCTTTAATAGATAGGTTAACCTCCTTGCTTGAGTTCATTTCTTTTACCAGGCTTTCCATGTTCTTCAGCAAAAATAGATCACTATACATACATCTCTCTTCTATAGAGGAAATTAAATTATTGAACAGGATTCTACATTTATCATGTATACCCTCAAATAGCCTGTCAAACTTGATGGTCATTATGACCTCAAGCAAACTATTGAAAACTTCTGCATCAACCTCAATTCCCCCTAATGCATCTCTTGCTCTGAAAAATTGCTCAATTGTATACAAAAATCCCTCAACAAAGAGGGTAGAAGAGACCACAGCTGCACTCCCTAGATGAACATGTGATGGGAAACCATGCAACGAGGAGCTCAGAAAAAGTTTGTTCAAGTTCCCTGTGTTTTCTTTGCTCACAATTCCTCTAAACTTTGTCAGAGTTCCAAGTACATACTCTATAAGCTTAAAGCTAGCTCCTAGCTTCCCCAATAGCTCTTCCTGCTTTGACTTGTCATAACCTGCTTGAAGCAGCAAATTTAGTGAAAACAGTGCATCAACAGCTCCTTGTAAAGGAATATTACTAAAGTCAGAAACACTATCATTTGCAGAGCAGGGTTGTCCATGTCCATCAGAGATGACTACTTGCTTGCTAGCCTCTGAAAACAGATCTCCAAAGAGAGCATCATCTTCATGCCCACTTGCAGATTCTGCATCATTTACTCCCAACCCATCCTTGCTAGCAATTGGCCATGACTTTTCCCCCCTGGCCCTTGTTTTTAAACCTTGTGCATGCAGAAAACTTGCGATAGCTATTAGATCCTCTAGCCAGTGACCTGCCTGTGGAAATATAACATTTAGTTGATTCTCCTTGCTATGCTCAACAATTAAGGAAAAATGCTATAAGCGAAGGTTATAGGACAAAGCAATAGAAGTTAATTCTACAACCCCATCTCCTTCATGATCTCCCTGACTTGTCTGTTACCAATGAAGTTTTTTACAGTTTTGTGATCTAGTATCCCGAGCAAATCCCAAAATATTAATAATAACCTCAGGCTTGTAAACCAAAGAAAGCTTCTGAATGGTATTTTGTCTCTCATACCTCCACATTCTTCCATCCAAGATGTCCAATAGAGAAGCAAGAACAAATGTGCGTATGTTATCAAAAATGGTATCATCATTAGAGGAAATTTCAAGCCAAAATGGGCCTCCTAAAATAAATTAATAAAATAATAGTTAAAATAATAAAATAATATTTATTAATTTTGGAGGAAGAAAAGAAAAAAACTACTTTTTTGTTTGTATTTTTGACATATCTCCTTGTGTTTTTACTCAAATTTTGATCAGGAGAGCTCATTGGATGCAGAATTAAATTCCGCATCCAACGAGTACACACTCGGCATACTTTTGATGGATCCCGCTACCCCAAAAACAAGAAATACCTAAAAAATGGAATGATGATGTCATCATTCCATTTTTTCAGGTATTTCTTGTTTTTGGGGTAGCAAGGTCCGTCAAAAGTATGCTGAGTGGGTACTCGTTGGATGCAGAATTTAATTCCACATCTAACGAGCTCTCCCAATCGAAATTTGAGTAAAAACACAGGGAGATATGTCAAAAATACAAACAAAAAAAGTAGTTTTTTTTATGATACCTATCCCCAAATTTATATTAAAAAAGTGTTTAATACCTATACGGTATTTCAAATTTAAAGCAATTTCATTGGCTAACACATGATGACATGGAATTTGAATAAAAGTTAAAAGGCCCATTTTGAGTTGAAATTTCCTCTAATGCCAAAACCATGTCATGAACAAACTGAAAGAAAGTTTCCAATATAAGTGACAATTGATGATCTAGATTGTTCTCCACATCCACAGTATCATGATTGACAGTTTCAAACCTCAGCTTGAACAAGCCAGGAAAAAGAATAGCGACTTCACTAATATTTCCCAGTAACTGGTTACTTGATACAGCAAAAGTTGTTGCTTTTGCGAAGCTCACAAGAAGTTTCAAAATATTTGTAATCAAAGCTGTCGTTGACTAAACTTTCTCATTTGAGCTTTCCTCGGTCAGCTGAAGAGAACACAGCAATTCCCTACAAAGAACGACCACTCGCAAGATGCACCCAAGATGGGCTATTGCATAATGTTGTGCAAGTCTAGATATCACATTGCTTTCATTCTTCCAAAAAGTAGACTTTTCTAGATCTATTGGTTGTTCACCATCCAAGTGAATTCCTTCATTGGCTAAAACAGCAATATGAGTTTCGATTAAGTGGTGACAGTGGGAGTAAATGGGTGTTGGAGGATGCCTTGCCTTGGAGATAGTGTTGGAGGAATTCTTTCATCTAGAGGAGCTAGGGTTTGTTGACAAACACTAGATAGGGAATCTTGGCTGGTATGTAATTCATTCATTGAGCATATATATATTAGATTTCCCTCTATCCATATATTGTGTATACTGCATATTTTATTTCAGCATTTTATCTTCTTGGAATGGTTATTTCCAGCGTTTGATTGTCTTGCTGATTTGACACACTTAAGAGAATAGTACAGCCATCTATTGCTGTACTATTAAGGATCTGGTTTATGCATATGAAGTTGCCCTAGAGGGAAACTCATTGGAATGATTGGTATCTTTTCTCCTTGAATTGCCATGACTTTTAGGGCTACTAGAAGTGAATTATTGAGATTGTTCCACTGCTGTTTTACACATTAATTTACACATTGGTTGGAGTTGCAAAATAATAGTTTCAGTGAGAATCTCGAGCATTCACACACTTGACACCAAAAGAACCAGTCATAAATTTCCCTTAAAACTGCATGATGAAAAGATTTCAATAATTACACATAGCAGACACCTTTTGGCATGGTTTAGTATACAACTCTAGCACTTCAATGCACAAAAAGATTTTTAGACACTTCAGAATATGTCAGCTACAAGCTTAACTTCAAGAACAATTACTCCACTGCTAAGACATACAATTCAAACACAAGGGTGATAAACCCCAATTGACGTCGTAGAGCAATAATATGGATACTTGATTACAACCTAATACGACAGTGCATTAAGTTGGAAGGAGGCGTGTATGAGTAGTGTACAGTGTGAATGGAAATACAGATCCTCTCTGTTTACCATATCTCCAGTCTAGGCAGCAAATTGCTTTGTAACATTTTCAACAAGAGTCTCTAGATGGTTCATTTGTTCCCTTGCATATTGAGGAACCAATTGGATCATGCAGCAATCGCGTGATTTTTTTCTATATGTCACAAGAAATAGTTGTTTTGGACTATTATACTCCAACCACATAGAATATTCAAATTGTATCTGGAAAAGAGACTTGCATGCACAAAAGATTGTATGCTCTTATCAGTTTCTTTGCCTCTGCCTCTTTTTATGGTGATGGTTTTCTTCTTCAGCAATGCTTCATGTCATAGGCACCCAACTTATGAATCACAGGGTCGGCTTCAAAATGAATGAAATCCAAGTGTTTTCATCTTCATAAGGGATTTTGTTATTGGAAAGGGATCCTCACTCTTGATTATGCATCATTATGATTCCACCTTCAGTTAGATGATTAATTTGTATAATTGGTTACTTGTGTGCACCAGAAGATTCCAGAAGATGGGGTATGATCTCATCAGTCTGTTTTCTTCTCATCTTTTGGTGGCCATTATTTTTTTCTTCACAATTCTTCATGTCCTAGGAACCAAACTTATGGATCATAAGGAAGGCATCAAAACAAAGGAAATCCACAAGTGCTTGCATCTTCATAAGGAATTTTCATATTTGAAAAGGGGTCCAGACTCTTGAGTATAGACCATTATGATTGCAGCCTTGACTATATGTCTTTATATTATTATCCTTAACATGCACACTTAAGTTGTTGTTGAGTGGTGGGTTGTATCAGTGGTTGAATTTACTACATCCTGAATTCTGTCAGTCATATCAGTATATAAGTGCTAAATATGCACAAGCTGATTATTCTCTACGACTGCTACCATAGGTATCTAGTTCCTATGTTGAATCTAAAATATATGATTCTCCATACTCTATTTTTGCCCATGTTTGTGATTGTATACATCTATGTGTGGTAGTTAAATCTGGGCATTTTTTGTACTTTCTATCGGTTCTCTTCATGTCATTCTCTTTGAATAACTTGGAAATATTACCACATACACTATTAAGTTTGTGTAACATAGTGCCAATTAATGTTTTCCATCTGGCATATTGTCATTTATAAATTAACCTGAGAAATCCCAATCACAACTAGTAAATTTAAGAAAAATGTTAAAGCCAGAAAAATGCACCTATTGGAATAAAATAAGATTGTTTCTAATTCCCATATGTTTGAAAATCTTAATACATCCTTGATAGTGTTTGCATCTTCTTGAAAATTTCTCATTCATGCTGTTAAATTTGTATTTAATATAAACAGATATGAAGCTTGTTTTAATTGGATCTTTTTTTAGATTATTCTATTGAAATATATTTGTTTCCAACAGTTTCTTTGATCATTCTCCTACAGCGGTGAAACATGATATGCATGCTAAGCAGACCTTTATTTTTCTGGCTTGATTGGTGACTTTTAGTCCTGATTCAGGATTGGTGCTTTTTCATTTTAATACCAGTCTATATTGTTTTATGTCTAGTCAGAGTAAATTGATTTGTTTTGTAATGTTTTGCAAAGAGGGCCAATGCATCGGAAAATGATGATAACTTGGAAGAAGATGATGAATTGTTTTTGAGAGCTAAGTTTGTCAACATGATACATCAAGGGTATCATGAGAAAATAGATGATTCAATAGAAGAGGTTGGCCATGGCGATAGGCAAGGTGTTTGCACTTCCACTTCTGAAGAGATTGATTGGGATGGGAGGACACATTCTTGTATCTGGGTCCAACCAATAAAAGATGGAGACTCACATAATCTTTTAGGGCACATGGAGGATTTTTCGTCTCCCAATTTCTATCCTCTTGATCAGCAAGAGTGGGAAGATTGTATTTTGTGGGATGTCTCTCCTGTTAACAATTCAAAGTTGGGTGATGAAGATAAAGTTCGTGTGGGAAAGCAAGCTCATGAAGACACAAACATTATAAACAATGAACTGATAAATGAATGCAACCATTTGGAAAGTGACATTCAGACTATTATGGAGAGGAGTGATTCAAACTTCTTGCTTAACTACCCGATTTCAGTGGAGTCATTTGATCAGAAGTTAGCTCAAGAAGAGAGAGAATTGCTGACCTCTAGAGGGATTTTCCATCCACAAATGCTTAGATTGGAGTCATGTCCAAATTTAGGCAAGTTGCAGCCTCTAGTGCCAGAGGTGCCAAAAACTGTGGCAAAATCTTTTCAAGATGATGTAATTATCAAGTACTTTAGGAAGCTTTCATTGCAAAATACTGATTTGCTAGAGGGTTCCTGGGTAGATAGGATTGTGTGGGAAGTGTTGAGTCAGTAAATTTTTCCTTCATTTTTGGTTTATTTTCTCTACTTTTGGTTTGTTTTTCAATCACCCTCAGTTAAAATTTTGGTTTACTTTTCAGTTTTGGTCTCCTTAGAGATTCTATTAATGATTGAATAGTTTTTTGAACACATTTTGTTTAGGTTTTATTTGATTTTTAGTGGTCTTTTTAGTTTTTTAAAAGGGATAAAGAAGGTCTATGTTCAAAGGTTGAATCAATAATATGTTTAGAGACAAAGCAAACTTGTTTTTAAGCCAAGCAATGCTTTAAACCTCCGACAATTTAGCAAGAAGCTACAAAACCGCAAGAAATTGGCCTAGAAAATATTCTTGTAGCGCTGGTGGAAAATTTAACAAAGGGCGCGCTACAAGAAAATCGTGCCCCTTTGTTTTTCAAATATTTTTGCAGTTTTTCATCATGGCTTTCATCTCAAAGTGATTGATTGGGTTTTGCAAGGTGTTTAACACGTGTGAATGCAGTTTAGACACGAATCCTAGCAGTTATCAGTCACGCAGCCAAAACAAATTCATCATTGCTAAAAACGTGGAATCAGTTGAGAAGATCATCAAATCTCGGCTTAAACTGTCAAATGTTTCGTTCCACGTGCATTTTTATAGGAAGGCGAGTTCGTGGAGGAGAATCAAAACGCTAAAAAACTGGATTATGTTCCTGTGAAGGAAGACAGCATTGGCAACGCTAGCAGAAAGTTAGGGCTTCTTAATTCTTTCATTTGCGGTTGAGGAGATGACCTGGAGACACTTGTGCACCTGAGGAGAGACCGTTGCTACTTTAAGACGAAGCCTTAAGCCACGAAATTTAAAAATTGGTAGGTACCTTGCTATAAAACCCTTATAGCTCAAAACTTGGGTTTTTCTTGCTGCTTGGTGATTTGAAGAAATTGGCTGTTAAACATGATAGAATGGGACATAAGATAAATCTTCCACCACTGAAGTAGTCACCAGGAGCTGTGATAAAGAATTTGAAGGAACAGAGCAGTAAAGAGGCTTTGAATTTAAAGCTTTCAGCTTGTGAAATTGTAGTGACTATTCGAAGGCAGATAGTTTATAATTTGTTCTCCCATATATTCGAAACTCTGGTGATGATGCATGGTGATTGTAAGGAGCTGATTGAATGGAGTTTTGTCTCTGACCTAATGCAAATATAAAGCAGACATTACAGAAGACAGCATTCAGAAAATTTATAGATTTACTGGTTGTGCTCATTTTTCACACAGAGGCTGTTTTGTTGATTTATTCGAGTGGTTTGAAGACTATGGAATTGTCATGATATGTGAAATTATCTGCTGGGAGAATCATGCTCGAATGACTGCAGGACATGTAGGCTTTATGTACAGGATTTGGTGACAGTTTGTGGCTAAGATAAAGATTTTGCAAACACTGGTGTATTTGTTCCTTCTTTTCATACTGACAGTCCAACTTGATTCGATGAGCTTATGGGTGATGTTGTGTTTGAAAATATGAAGCAGTGGAAGATTTAGGGTTTGAGGTGAAGCTATCTTGATGCTTTTTGGATGCAGGGATTCAAGTGAAACATTAATATAAAATATCCATATTCATTGACTGTTTTCCATCGCATTTGAAACACTCTGGACATTGCAGTGCCATTTTGAAGGTTTCAAACCAGTTGGTCATAAAGATGGAGTTTATGTTTGAAGACACATCCTATTGTTTTTCCTAAACCCTAAAACCAGGAATTGGATTGGCTTATGTACTCAAACAGTTTGATATTCTGCCTGATGGTGCAGTTTGGAAAATCAAGCAGAGACTATTGTGCATATGACAGTTTTCATGTATGTTTGATCTGATTTCACAGTGTATCTATCAATGAAGCAAATTGTATGGTGGAAATAGGGGAAAATTGACATTGCAGGCCTGTACAGGGGTACCTAGTAGAGTGAGAAGGAGGTCAAACAACAGCAAACCAGTTTCAAAACATTTCTGAAACCTTGAGCCAGATCCTTTCTATCTGCTGAAAGGAGAATATGGGAAAAAGTGGAAAGGTCAACAGGGCTGAGCCCACAGACCTAACCTGGGTTCAGAAACTTCCAGACTGTGCAGAACTGTTTGAGCAGGCAGGCTGGTTGAGGTTTTTCAAGAAAATTGATGGTTTCAATACTCAGGTGTCCTGCAAATTTGCCAAAGGACTTAAAGAAGATATGATCATGATGGATGCTTTGAAATTCAAGATGACTGTGGAGTTGATAGCTGAAGCTACTGAGATTAGTAATGAAGGAGAACACTGGTTTAAGAAATCACCTTTTGAATTCGAAGCCCAAAGATACTTACTGCCTAATGTGAATCCTGATTGGAGCAAGGGCATCCTCATTCAAAATTTCAGGAAGGAGTGGATTGAGCCTATCAGGATACTTCAAAGCTATGTAACCTGTGAAGGAATATATTCATTTGTCTTTAAATATCATTTCAGGTTCTTGCAGCACTTGGTAGGAGTTTCAAAAATGAACTTGCCTTTGTTTTTCTTAAAAAGCCTGCAGAAGATGTTAAGTAAAATAAAGCCACATGATGATCACACTTCTCAGTCTCTTTTTCACCATGGCCTCATTAAACTAATCATCACTACAGTGTTATAGCATGAGGGAAGGAATTGGGATTTCTTCTTGTTTTGGTCAGATGTTCATCCTAACAAAGAAGACCAACAACCAAAGAGACAGACTGACAAGGGTAAAGTTATGATCAAAAAGCTAGGTCACTCACTCAAATCCACAAGTAAAGATGAGGTCAAATCCAAGAAGGTGACAGAGCAGGTAGCAAAACAGGTGAAGGATGACAGTCAGCTCAAAGTGGTTTCAGATTACCCTAAAGCCAAATACTCATTGTTTGTAGGTGAAGATGTACAGCCTTGTTTGAAGTCACCACTAGTAGTACATTCTAAGAAAGCTAGAACTGTCGATATAGAAGGAGATGCTACTCATGAAGAAGAATTACAAACTAAACCCAGGAGTCCTCTTACCATACTATCCGAAGATGAAGGTTATTTACTGGAAGATGAGCAGTAGATTTTTGAGACAGAGCCAAGTACAGAAGCATGTGGAGACTTTACTACCTCAAAGGTAAAAT
>LPNX011227249.1:0-34448 GCA_001517045.1 Pseudotsuga menziesii
TAGTATTTGATGTATTCTCCCCCGTAGTCCATTTCTATGATTGATGGCGAGCACCAGAATCCATCTGCAATTTCTGGATTTTGTTTTTGTTTTGGCATCTAGATTTTGTTTTTGTTTTGGCATAGTTGATGCAGCCTTAGGTTAGAAACCTAAAATTAGTCCAGATATGGCTCTACTTCAATATTGGAAGCAATCTTCGTATGAATTTTTATTGTTGCAACTTCCAATCTTCCCAAGATGTCTCGCTCCCAACTGTGTCTTTTATTTAATTTTCTGAATCTTTTGGATTTGCCCAATTTCATAAATTTGGCAGTAAGATTGGAAACCTAAACTTTGGTAAACTAATATTATTGGTCTTTGACATCATATCGGAAGCTAAAAATTGCACAAGAATGTATCAAACTCTTTTCAATTTGATGTGTTTACATTTGAATTTATGAAAAGTTATGGTGATTGAACTAATGGCGTTCTGTTTCATGATATTTTAAATAAAATTTTCTTAAATGGCATAACATTCGTAAGAGGGTTCTCGAGGCTATTGAATCCATAAGCGAAATCAAAATCTGCAATTTCAATAGATTTGATGGGTGCATTTGAGATCGTTACGTTCCAGTGAAGATAAATGAAAGAAAACACAATTAGTTCCTCGAGTATCTCCTGATTATAAGAGTGGTTGTGCTTCCTATACCACCAGCTTCAACTTGCGTTTAGGTTCCAATTTCAATGTGGCACTTGAATTCCAGTTCCATTGCATTGAATTTGTAGATTCTCAGTATTGTTGATTAACCCTGTTTGTCAACCAAGCGAGGGAGCAATTACAGATTTGTCTCAGGTATGCGAATGCATATAATTTAACTTTCTATATCAAGTATGCATATGAGAAATGATTGAATTATAGAAACTGATACGAGTAGATTATTATAGTATTTGATGTATTCTCCCCCGTAGTCCATTTCTGTGATTGATGGCGAGCACCAGAATCCATCTGCAATTCCATATAAAGAGGTGTGATCCAAATGATGATGTTGTTGAAGTCTAACCAACATATTTTACATTTTGATATGTACACCAACAAATATTAAAATAAGAAATATAAACTCCTATAATATAAGATACCATATAATGCTTGTGAAAATGCATAAAGAAAACATACAAAATCACCACAAAAATAGTATTAAAAAACCCAAAAATATAAACAAATTTGTGTTTGAATACAATTTATAAACGAGAAAAATAATCATACATGCCAAGAAATTTTCATATTTGAGAGAAAAACTAAATATAAACATGTAACTATCCATGTCAAATACCTATAAATCCATAATTAAACAATGCCAAAAATTATGTTGTGATTTCTACACATGTAACACTACAACAACTTTCCACCAAACAATACCCCTTATTAAACAATGTTGAAAATTATGTTGTTCAAGAGATTAATCCTAAAAAAGATATTGCAGGTTCTAATTTTCTTGAGATGTTATTTTAAAAAATGTATTGAGTTTGTTGAGTTTATTCTGATAGATGTACAACAATGGCATGCAAATTCCAAAAAGACTTATTTGCAACAAAACAAATACAATATGTACATTTGTAAGTAAACCAGCTTAGATCTAGCTTTACCCGGCTCTATCATGCGCCAAGAGGGATCAAATATTTCGAGGTGCAAACCCTTCTTTGGAGTGCAATTGTTGAAGCAGGGTTTGCACCTCGAAATATTTGATCCCTCTCGGCGCATGATAGAGCTGGCTAAAGCTGCATCTAAGCTGGTTCCAGTCGTGGGTGGCAACATTAATATTTTAGATGATCCACAGTATGTATACGTTTATAGTTATTTTTGCAATTGAATTTTACAGTAGAATATTTTATAATCCAATTTTTACATTATAAAATTACATGAAAGAAGCTTAAGAATAACAATGTAACAATGTAAGAAGGTGAATAAGAAGAATGTGATATGATGGATATATTGTTTTAAAACATATATATTTGATATTCATATTGAATATAACACATATTACAAACAAAGTGATTTTATTCTCTCTTCTTCATCTTTCCTCTTTGACACACCGGCACACTTTCCCATCTTCTCATATCGATCATATGAGAAGGGTGGTTGAAATCGAAGACCGTTCAAAGATTTGACTCGAGATATTGCAGTAAAAGTGAGACCTTGTCGCTCCATCTTCCCAATATTAATAGTTGCTTTCTCTAATGTCAATCCTTGGGACTTATGGATTGTTAATAACCAAGAAAGTCTCAATGGAATTTGTCTTTCTCGACCTCTTTCAACTGGTATAATAGGGACAATTTGAGGGAATGCTTCATCCCATGGAACCCCCACATATTTATCAAATCTCACTAAAACATATGTGGGAGGTTCAGGGGGGGTTATTCCAGGATTATACACAATCTGTTCAACTTCCCCAAGGGCACCATTGACAATTCCTACATTTGTCCATAAGTTAGAAGTCAACATCACCCTAGCTCCAACGTAAATAAGTAACTCATTGTCCAACTTTTCCTCATCGGCTTCAGCAGAATAGTTACTACTTACTCTTGTAGAAACACTACGGGCAACAGGGCAATTTAAGGATCTCAGACAATGCTTATTGTGATCATTGTGGACATCATCGTTTGTTGAAAACAAATGAATATACTTATCAAACAACTCTTTTGTAGAACCATTCTTATTTGTATCTGTTCATTCCATTAGTAATTTCCAATCTTCTAATGTAGGAATTGCATCTCTAACATTCATGAGAAGATATCAAAAACGTCTTTGATCATTACTTTCTCCATCTTGCCTAAATATTGTATCAAGAGTCACAACTGTTATGAATAATTTCCATAATTCTTTTGCATGACCCTCACATGCATATGCAGGTTTATCCATAACAGGAGGTAGTTGTCCCAAATCACCAACTAATATAATTGATCTCCCTCCAAAGGGAACATTAGCATTTTCTGGAAAAGCTTGACGAAGTCGAGCATCAATATGTGTTAATAAATTTCTCCCTATAATACTCATCTCATCAATTAGTATGTACTTGACGTGTCGCATCTCCTCTTGTAGGCTGATCAAACGTGACCCTTGTAACTCTATCATGTCCCTTACAGGTATTTTAAGTGCAGAGTGTATTGTTGATGTAGATATGTTGAAAGCTACAACTCTGGTAGGGGCCAAAAGTAGCAAGGGGCTCTTATTAGGAAGGGAATCAGTTTCCATAGGATGTTTAATAGCACCAATTAGGTAAGACTTTCCAGTACCAGCAGTTCCTTGAATAATCATATGCAAAGGTTCTTTATGACGGCGTCCTCTATAATGCTCAAGGATTGTATTATATGCCTTTCTTTGTTTTTCTCCAAGACTTTCATATGAATAATTAGTTACACGGTCTGTATTAATGGTTGCATCAATCTGTCGCTTTTGAGATATAAAGTTCACTGCATGATTTGATGTATCTTCATTTATATAGTCAGAACTCCAGTTTTCCATAACATCACGGTCTCTAAATCCAAGCATGTCAAATTCGTTGGCATTTATAAAATTATTTTTATACAAACCTGAAATGAGCTCCCACTCATGATCTCTAGTATCTTTTTGTAAATTTGGAAAAACTTCATCTTCATTTTCATATTCAGGTGGATCATCTCTAGGCATTGGATTACTATCAATATGCCAAGGGTTATAATGGAATTTATCCCAATTTTGTACAATGTCATCAGATGTCATACCTATATATTGATGAAAATCAAAGAATGGCTTGTACAATACCAACTCAGACCAACAAAACTCCACAAACTTATCATTTTCACGAGCAGGAGCCGACGAAAACCGAGGAAACACACGTACAATTGCTGCATTGTTTCGTGGAAACCATTTATCACCACAATGACGTTTGTCATATGACCAAGATCTTGCAACTTCTATTAATGGTAGGCTTTCCATCTCAATAGGTCTCTTAGTATATGCTTCAATAAGAGAATTTTCATTGTGGTCATGATTTGCATCAACCTTTACCTGTTTGAAGACCTTCCTCCCAACATTTACAACCATGAATCGATGACTACTTTCACATAGAGGAAGTTCCAAAAGTAAGTGACATGTCTCTTGTGCTCCAATGTCCCTGTCAACAATGGTCTCAGACAACAAAGTCCTATATGCACGTGCTACTGGTTCATTTGGATTTTGAATAGAAGATATCTGCATCAACATGTCATGGAATGTCTCTGATCCTTTTTCAGCTTTTGCTGCATATTTTACTATGTAATTAATTACAACACGCTTAGATAGAACTGGTTGCCAGTCTATATTTTCCCTCCACATAATCAATGTTTCACGATTATGTGTATTTAATATTTCATCATTTCATCTAGGTTCATACCTCTTTTCTCCATTTTCATCTACATAAAGATTTGATGTTTGCCATAGCTCCCATGGTGCCTTATATCGACACACCATTTTTCCACCCTTCTTTCAAAGGCACGATTTCGCGTTGCAAGTTATGTGGGGTTCAACACAATTCAAGAGTTCTTCATAATCTATATTTGGATCTAAGTGAAATATCTAATTAGTGTCCTTTAATAAAGGATGATCGTCATTGTCTCGTCGAACATTGATGTTGATTTGATGCTGGTTACGTGGATTGAAAGCATGCACTGATCTATAAAAATATTCTTTTGCAAATCTAACTTGAATCGAGTCATCCCAATTCAATGTATCCATATTGGGAGCATCTTTCAACCAAAGAAATCCATGCACATGTGGGGATCCATGATGTTGCCATTCATAACGACACCAATAATCAATAGCATTGTGAAATTTTGAGAAAATATCTTCTTGAAACATTGTATGTCTCAAATGCATATAACTTGCTACAATATGAGGATTGTCAATTACATTTTGATGTCTCCATTTCCTTTCTTGGGCTGGATCTATAGGGCAAGTACCAGGCATCAATTTGTGTAAATCTGGCCATTGCATATCTGCTGCACTGAGTGTAAAGAATATTGTTGGACACCCAATTTGTTGAATCAAATCACATAATTATGCACAACACTTGGTCCAATATGCACGTGTACCTCTTAATACATTTCCAAACCTCATCGGCCTATGTGCAAGTTCAGAATCGGGAATATTTTGTAGATGTTCTCGTATCTCATCAACTGTTGTAGGCAGCTCTGCCATATTTTTTTTAACAAAAACTGCAGATGAAGGTTGAGCATGATGTCTCATGATGATATTAAGTAAAAAGTATCTGAATCGAGGATGTATCCTAAATCTATTGTCACGGTATCTTAGAAGATGTTTTGCATACTCATGAAGATGCACATTTCTCATCCGTGGTTGTAACCAATCAGCTTCGCCTTTAGGGAACAATGTTGGAAATGCCATATCAAATAAACCCACTGTGTTATATTCATTTATGGGAGATGAACCCACCGTGGGCTAGTTCAGCGCATCTATAGATTTTCCATTTGGATCCTCTACCTCTGAATTCAGATTATTTTCCCAAGCTCGAATGAGTTCAATTTCCCTAGGTGCATTTGGAGGCCTTGAAGAAAAAGAAGTTGTATCACAACCTTCTAAGATATCATCATGACCACGAACACCTTCCAATGTTGCAAATTCCATGTCATTGTCCATATCTGGTAATATAACAGAATTAATAAGATCGGAAACATCGGTCACATTTTCTGGCAAGTCATCAATGGCATGGATATCAACCTCAACATCATGATAATATGGATCATGTTGAATCTTGTACAGTAATGCATCCATTACTTGCTGCTTTCTCACAGTGAAATCATAGCTTGATCGTTTTTGGCCTTTTTCTTGCACAACAATCATTAAATCCAACTCTCTAATATATCGGGGAAGTTTTTTGGCAACATCTTTGACCTCTTGAGGAAAACTAATGGTGTGTCTATATTTGTATTGACTGCCAATTGAATGCATAACTTGTAAAATTGGACTTGCTCGTGCTATCAACATCTCTTCAATTTGTGTAAGACTTGCAAGGACCAAGGGTTGCAAACCTGGATTCATATGGTTTTGAGATGAAAATCGATGATGCCTACCTTCTTTTTTACATCTTGTACACATTGGACCTGTATTAGTTGTGACAACTTGAATGCCAGGATATGACTCATCGCACACATGGCACATTTGAATATGAGTAAATTTATCAATTCTTTCATGAAATTTTTTATGGGCAATCACTTCATATTCATGAGAAATTGATACATTGGACATTGTATGAAGTTTCTCATGATCTAACACCATATGTCCATCGAATGGGTTATTGGCACCGATGAGAGAAATGGGTTCATTTTGTGCTATTATGTTAGTTATACCATGTTGTTTTCTTTGCCTGTATGATCTTACTCTATCACGATTTTGACTTCTATGCTCCTCCCTATCTTCCTCATTTTGAATTTGCACCTGCAATCTTTTCCTTTCACGATATTTTTTGGTTGTTCTTCTCTTTGATCATCAGTCATTTGTTGTCGCTGCAATCTTTGTCTCTCATTTTTTTGTTTCCTCATTTCTTCTCTTTCAATTTCAATGAGTTGTTGCATTTGATTGAAAGCTTTCCTTCTAACTCGTTGTCGTTGTTGGCTTCTTACATCTTCAACATTGTTGTTATTCAGTTGCCCATTAGTATTCGACATCTTGAAGATCAAATTTGAATGGTTTAGTATGTAATCCTATATAAAACAAAAACAATGTCAAAAATATGCATTTTGATCAATAATATTCAAAGCATAAAGGATTTTTTTATGTTTTTATAAAATCTCATAACTTTAAAACATAAAAGGTGTTGTATGGTTCTAAACAACGCTAATTAACTATATACATGTTAAACTAAATACATTTAAAGAATTTGCAATCAAATTCTAATAACAAAAATATAAAAAAATGTAAACAAATTATGTCAGTTATATAAATTATTCACTCCATTAGAATATGAAACAAATTCTAATTATTAATAGAAATGGAATGAATAATTTAAAAACAAATTCTAATTAGATGCCACGTCGATACAAAGAAGCAAATCCAAGAAGTCATTCAGAGAAAACATACTTCTTATATAGTAATTCAATTATACAGTCTTTTTCTTGACAGAAAAAGACTGTATATAAAGAGATAAGCAAATTTATATAATTTCTCTTGAAGTGAAAATCACAGATTGCAGATAAAGAGATAATGTGCTTTGCTGGATCTATGCTGGAGATCAGTTCATAATTGCTGCATTATTAGAAGTGAAAATTGTAGAATGGAAAATCCAGATGCCAAAACAAAAACAAAATCCAGAAATTGCAGATGGATTCTGGTGCTCGTAGATGCCAAAACAAAAACAAAATCCAGAAATTGCAGATGGATTCTAGTGCTCGCCATCAATCACAGAAATGGACTATGGGGGAGAATACATCAAATACTATAATAATCTACTCGTATCAGTTTCTATAATTCAATCGTTTCTCATATGCATACTTGATATAGAAAGTTAAATTATACGCATTCGCATACCTGAGACAAATCTGTAATTGCTCCCTCGCTTGGTTGACAAACATGGTTAATCAACAATACTGAGAATCTACAAATTCAACGTAATGGAACTGGAATTCAAGTGCCACATTGAAATTGGAACTTGAACGCAAGTTTAAGCTCGTGGTATAGGAAACACAACCACTCTTATAATTAGGAGATACTCAGGGAACTAATTGTGTTTTCTTTCATTTATCTTCAGTGGAACATAACGATCTCAAATGCACCCATCAAATCTATTGAAATTGTAGATTTTAATTTCACTTATGGACTCAATCATTTGGATCACACCTCTGCAATTTTCTTATCTCTTTATATACAGTCTTTTTCTGTCAAGAAAAAGACTGTATAATTGAATTACTGTATAAGAAGTATGTTTTCTCTGAATGACTTCTTGGATTTGCTTCTTTGCATTGAGGTGGCATCTAATTAGAATTTGTTTTTAAATTATTCAATCAGATTCTATATATATAATGACTTGAATAATTTATATAATTAGGATTTGACGGGTTTCATATATCTAATTAGAATTTGTTTTTAAATTATTCATTCCATTTCTTTTAATAATTAGAATTTGTTTCATATTCTAATGGAGTGAATAATTTATATAACTGACATAATTTGTTTACATTTTTTTATATTTTTGTTATTAGAATTTGATTGCAAATTCTTTAAATGTATTTAGTTTAACATGTATATAGTTCATTAGCGTTGTTTAGAACCATACAACACCTTTTATGTTTTAAAGTTTTGAGATTTTATAAAAACATAAAAAAATCCTTTATGCTTCGAATATTATTGATCAAAATGCATATTTTTGACATTGTTTTTGTTTTATACAGGATTACATACTAAACCATTCAAATTTGATCTTCAAGATGTATAATACTAATGGGCAACAAAAAAACAACAATGTTGAAGATGTAAGAAGCCAACAACGACAACGAGTTAGAAGGCAATCTTTCAATCAAATGCAACAACTCATTGAAATTGAAAGAGAAGAAACGAGGAAACAAAAAAATGAGAGACAAATATTGCGGCGACAACAAATGACTGATGATCAAAGAGAAGAACAACGAAAAAAAGATCGTGAAAGGAAAAGATTGCAGGTGCAAAGTCAAAATGAGGAAGATAGGGAGGAGCATAGAATTCAAAATCGTGATAGAGTAAGATCATACAGGCAAAGAAAACAACACGGTATAACTAACATAATAGCACAAAATGAACCCATTTCTCTCATCGGTTCCAATAACCCATTCAATGGGAATATGGTGTTATATCATGAGCAACTTCATACAATGTCCAATGTACCAATTTCTCATGAATATGAAGTGATTGCCCATAAAAAATTTCGTGAAAGAATTGATAAATTTGCTCATATTCAAATGTGCCATGTGTGCGATGAGTCATATCCTGGCATTCAAGTTGTCACAACTAATACAAGTCCAATGTGTACAAGATGTAAAAAAGAAGGTAGTCTTCATCAATTTTCATCTCAAAACCATATCAACCCAGGTTTGCAACCCTTGGTCCTTGCAAGTCTTACACAAATTGAAGAGATGTTGATAGCACGAGCAAGTCCAATTTTACAAGTTATGCAATCAATTGGCGGTCAATACAAATATAAAGGACACACCATTAGTTTTCCTCAAGAGGTCAAAGATGTTGCCAAAAAACTTCCCCGATATATTAAAGAGTTGGATTTAATGATTGTTGTGCAAAAAAAAGTCCAAAAACGATCAAGCTATGATTTCACTGTGAGAAAGAAGCAAGTAATGGATGCATTACTGTACAAGATTCAACATGATCCATATTATCGTGATGTTGAGGTTGATATCCATGCCATTGATGACTTGCCGAAAAATGCGACCGATGTTTCCGATCTTATTAATTCTGTTATATTACCAGATATGGACAATGACATGGAATTTGCAACATTGGAAGGTGTTCCTGGTCATGATGATATCTTAGAAGGTTGTGATACAACTTATTTTGCTTCAAGACCTCCAAATGCACCTAGGGAAATTGAACTCATTAGAGCTTGGGCGAATAATCCGAACTCAAAGGTAGAGGATCCAAATGGAAAATCTATAGATGCGATGAACTGGCCCACGGTGGGTTCATCTCCCATAAATGAATATAACATAGTGGGTTTATTTGATATGGCATTTCCAATGTTGTTTTCTAAAGGCGAAGCTGATTGGTTACAACCACGGATGAGAAATGTGCATCTTCATGAGTATGCAAAACATATTCTAAGATATCGTGACAATAGCTTTGGGAGACATCCTCGATTCAGATACTTTTTACTTAATATCATCATGAGACATTGTGCTCAAGCTTCATCTGTAGTTTTTGTTAAAAAAAATATGGCAGATTTGCCTACAACAGTTTATGAGCTACGAGAATATTTACAAAATATTCCCGATTCTCGACTTGTAGATAGGCTGATGAGGTTTGGAAATGTATTAAGAGGTACACGTGCATATTCGACCAAGTGTCGTGCAGAATTATGCGATTTGATTCAACAGATTGGGTGTCCAACAATATTATTTACAATTAGTGCAGTAGATATGCAATGGCCATATTTACACAAATTGATGCCTGGTACCTGCCCTATAGATCTAGCCCAAGCAAGGAAATGGAGACCTCAAAATGTAATTGAAAATCCTCATATTGTAGAAAGTTATATGCATTTGAGACATACAATGTTTCAAGAAGAGATTTTCTCAAAATTTCACAATGCTATTGATTATTGGTGTCGTTATGAATGGCAACATCGTGGATCCCCACATGTGCATCGATTTCTTTGGTTGAAAGATGCTCCCAATATGGATACATTGAATTGGGATGACTTGGTTCAAGTTAGATTTGCAAAAGAATATTTTGATAGATCAGTGCATGCTTTCAATCCACGTAACCAGCATCAAATCAACATCAATGTTCGACGAGACAATGACGATCATCCTTGCTTAAAGGACACTAATCATATATTTTAGTCAGATCCAACTATAGATTATGAAGAACTCTTGAATTGTGTTGAACGCCACATAACTTGCAATGCGAAATCGTGCCTTCGAAAGAAGGGTGGAAAAATGGTGTGTCGATATAAGGCACCATGGGTGCTATGCCAAACATCAAAGCTTTATGTAGATGAAAATGGAGAAAAGAGGTATGAACCTAGACGAAATGATGAAATATTAAATACACATAATCGTGAAACATTGATTATGTGGAGGGAAAATATAGGCTGGCAACCAGTTCTGTCTAAGCGTGTTGTAATTAATTACATATCAAAATATGCAGCAAAAGATGAAAAAGGATCAGAGACATTCCATGACATGTTGATGCGGATATCTTCTATTCAAAATCCAAATGAACCAGTAGCACACGCATATAGGACTTTGTTGTCTGAGACCATTGTTGATAGGGACATTGGAGCACAAGAGACATGTCACTTACTTTTGGAACTTCCTCTATGTGAAAGTAGTCGTCGATTCATGGTTGTAAATGTTGGGAGGAAGGTCTTCAAACAGGTAAAGGTTGATGCAAATCATGTCCACAATGAAAATTCTCTTATTGAAGCATATACTAAGAGACCTATCGAGATGGAAAGCCTACCATTAATAGAAGTTGCTAGATCTTGGTCATATGACAAATGTTGTCGTGGTGATAAATGGTTGCCACAAAACAATGCAACAATTGTACGTGTGTTTCCTCGGTTTTCCTCGACTCCTGCTCGCGAAAATGATAAGTTTGTGGAGTTTTGTTGGTCTGAGTTGGTATTGTAAAAGCCATTCCATGATTTTCATCAAGATATAGGTATGACATCCAATGACATTGTACGAAATTGGGATAACTTCCATTATAACCCTTGGCATATTGATGGTTAATCCAATGCCTAGAGATGATCCACCTGAATATGAAAATGAAGATGAATTTTTTCCAAATTTACAGAAAGATACTAGAGATCATGAGTGGGAGCTCATTTCAGGTTTCTATAAAAATAATTTTATAAATTCCAATGAATTTGACATGCTTGGATTTAGAGACCGTGATGTTATGGAAAACTGGAGTTCTGACTATATAAATCAAGATACATCAAATCGTGCAGTGAACTTTATATCTCAAAAGCGACAGATTGATGCAACCATTACTACGGACCGTGTAAACAATTATTCATATGAAAGTCTTGGATAAAAACAAAGAAAGGCATATAATACAATCCTTGAGCATTATAGAGGGCACCGTCATAAAGAACCTTTGCATATGATTATTCAAGGAACTGCCAGTACTGGAAAGCCTTACCTAATTGGTGCTATTAAACATGCTATGGAAACTGATTCCCTTCCTAATAAGAGCCCCTTGCTACTTTTGGCCCCTACCGGAGTTGTAGATTTCAACATATATGCATCAACAATACACTCTGCACTTAAAATACCTATAAGGGACATGATAGAGTTACAAGGGTCACATTTGATCAGCCTACAAGAGGAGATGGGACACGTCAAGTACATACTAATCGATGAGATGAGTTTTATAGGGAGAAATTTATTAACACATATTGATGCTCGACTTCGTCAAGCTTTTCCAGAAAATGCTAATGTTCCCTTTGGAGGGAGATCAATTATATTAGTTGGTGATTTGGCACAACTACCTCTTGTTATGGATAAACCTGCATATGCATGTGAAGGTCATGCAAAAGAATTATGGAAATTATTCATAACAGTTGTGACTCTTGATACAATATTTAGGCAACATGGAGAAAGTAATGATCAAAGACGTTTTCGATATCTTCTCATGAATGTTAGAGATGCAATTCCTACATTAGAAGATTGGAAATTACTAATGGAACAAACAGATACAAATATGAATGGTTCTACAAAAGAGTTGTTTGATAAGTCTATTCATTTGTTTTCAACAAACGACGATGTCCACAATCACAATAAGCATTGTCTAAGATCCTTAAATCGCCCTATTGCCCATAGTGTTGCTACAAGAGTAAGTAGTAACTATTATACTGAAGCTGATGAGGAAAAGTTGGACAATGAGTTACTTATTTCCGTTGGAGCTAGGGTGATGTTGACTTCTAACTTATGGACAAATCTAGGACTTGTCAATGGTGCCCTTGGGGAAGTTGAATAGATTGTGTATAATCCTGGAATAACCCCCCCTGAACCTCCCACATATGTTTTAGTGAGATTTGATAAATATGTGGGGGTTCCATGGGATGAACCATTCCCTCAAATTGTCCCTATTATACCAATTGAAAGAGGTCGAGAAAGATAAATTCCATTGAGACTTGCTTGGGGATTAACAATCCATAAGTCCCAAGGATTGACATTAGAGAAAGAAACTATTAATATTGGGAAGACGGAGCGACAAGGTCTCACTTTTACTACAATATCTCGAGTCAAATATTTGGACGGTCTTCAATTTCAACCACCCTTCTCATATGATTGATATGAGAAGATGGGAAAGTGTGCTGGTGTGTCAAAGAGGAAAGATGAAGAAGAGATACTAAAATCACTTTGTTTGTAATATGTGTTATATTCAATATGAATATCAAATATATCTGTTTTAAAACAATATCTCCATCATATCACATTCTTCTTATTCACCTTCTTACATTGTTACCTTGTTATTCTTAAGCTTCTTTCATGTAATTTTATAATGTAAAAATTGGATTATAAAATATTCTACTGTAAAATTCAATTGCAAAAATAACTAAAAACATATACATACTGTGGATCATCTAAAATATTAATGTTTCCTCCCATGACTGGAACCAGCTTAGATCCAGCTTTACCCGGCTCTATCATGCACCGAGAGGGATCAAATATTTCTAGGTGCAAACCCTGCTTCAACAATTGCACTCCAAAAAAAGGTTTGCACCTCGAAATATTTGATCCCTCTCGGCACATGGTAGAGCCGGGTAAAGCTGGATCTAAGCTGGTTTACTGAAATTGAGGGTGAGTGGGGAGAGTAACAATCATTCTTACTAACGAACCAAGCTACATCTAATAAAGTTAAAAAATTAACATTATACAAATGTTTAAAATATTTTGAATATTATCAAAAACTGTAAACTAAAAAATATATTGATAAATCCAAAAAACAAAACATAATATCATAAACAAAATCCGGATACTTCTAATTGAATTATATTATAATTTTTTTTATTTATAGCCAAGAACCAATGGATTCTCAATTTAATTATACTATAATATTTTCTTCATTTATATCTCATAACCGATAGATCTTCTGTTATTTTATAAACATTTAAGTGTTGGTTAACTACTACCACCTTTCCATCATATTTATTAACTTTTAATTTAATTCTAATAAAAAATAGTATACCCTCTTAAAAAAATAGTATACCATCTTAAAAATGTTTTATGTACACCTCAAAAATTAATTTATGTTTAATTTTAAATGACCTCTATTAACATAATCTCCGTAATTCTCAACGCCTTGCCACAATTATATATACTTTTCATTGCACTACGACAACTATATAAAATTTGAACTTATTAGTATTCAAAATTCCTCAATGTCATTACTGGAACTAGTGGTTACTTCTAATAACCCTTCTTATGTACATAGCACGTGACTTAATGCAGCACTGTAATGGTTTTATCCATCCTCGATGGAAGCAGGTGTAGAGTTTTCCACATGTATTTCCACAAGTTGCAGAAATTTCTAGATGAGCCTATTTTTTTTCGGTATTGGATGTATTTATTCAGTATATAGGATTCCTTGCGTATATTTTTAGTTCACTGGGTTCAATTGGGGTGAACGATAAATATTTCCCCTTTGTCCAAGAGGAAAACATCCATGTATGCTAGTTGAGCCAAGAGTAGCATTAAGAAAAGCAACGTTGAAGGAAGAGATTTGTTTGAGCTTAGCTTGGAGGATGATAAAGTTCTAGTTGAGCCAAGAGTAGCATTAAGAAAAGCAATGTTGAAGGAAGAGATTTGTTTGAGCTTGGCTTGGAGGATGATAAAGTGGAGAACCATCCTCATGTGAGGGAACAACAATCTATAGAAGTAGAAGTGTAGCATAGAAAAGGACGCTGAAAATAATGACGATAGCATCAAAATATGAAACCCAATGGAGTGTGGTTTATTGGTCATTGGATATGTTTAATGGAAAACTTGTTAAGCCCTATACCTCTTATGTGGTAAAAATTATAAAACATGTTATATAAATATGAGAATTCTTCTTGAATCACAAGGTTGTTACAAGGAAGTAGTTCGAGGTGGTAATGAAAAAAATCTCATAGACTTGGCATACATGAAAAATTCATAGAGGAGTGCAGTAGTTGAGAACATGAAAATAAACTCTCGAGTTCACTATATTTTGTCAAAAAAGGACTTGAAGAAGCAATTTTCCTGAAAACAAGTGCTACAAACAGTGCTAAATAGTCATGGGATATTATTGAGACTACATATCAAGGCACATATGAAGTCCTAAATCCTAGAATGAAGACCTTGAGAAGAAACTTTGAAAATCTTTAAATTAAGGATTCTAATTCTATATATCATTCCATGACATAGGTTGTGAGTTTTGTTAATCAAATATGTGTGCATAAAGAATACATTTATGAACAAAAGGTTATTGAGAATGTTCTCAAAACCCTTATGATAAAGTTCAATATGTTTGTAATAAGCATAGAGGAAGCTTAAAATTTGTCTCAGTTAACTGTAGATTAATTGACAAGGTATATGCTATCACATGAGGCCATAATCATTTGAATTAATGATTGTTTAGAAAATTCATGTTTAAATATCAGGATTCAATAACTAGGGAAAGAGGAGAAAATATAGGCAGAGGCATGTGAGGCATAGGAGGATCTCATACTAATTAGAGGTCATATGGAGATCATAGGAAATTATCAATATAGAAAGTCTCACAAATCTCACATTCAATGTTATTACTAAAAAAAATTTCGCCATTATGAAAGTGAATATCAAAACAAGAAGGAAAATTTAAGCCAGGATAGGGCCAGTGTAATATAAACCAATGAAAGTACTTGTGAATCAATGCTTATTATATGTCATGTCACTTAGTAAAGTAATAGTGATATTTGGCTATTGCATAGTAGTTGTAGTAACCATATGACTCATGATGAGTCGTTTTAGAAGCCTAGAGTTTAGAAACCCATACACCTCTATTAGAACAAAATTCAAACTAGAGAATGATAATTTAGTTGATGTCATTTTAGAATCCTAGAGTTTAGAGACCCATACACCTCTGATAAAACAAAAATCAAAGTAGAGAATGATAATTTATTTGATGTATTTGATTAAGGGACTATTAGTGTTCTTACCAAATACTGAAAAGAAAAACTATCCCTGATGCCTATTTGGTACCTAGAGAATGATAATTTAGTTGATGTAGTTTGTGAAGGGACTATTAGTATTGTTACCAAATACTAAAAAAATATAACTATCTTTGATGCCTATTTGGTACCTAGTTTAAAGCATAATATGATGAGTTCCAGATAACTAAGTCAAAATGGCTATAATGTCACTTTTGAAATCAAAACATGTACAAGTTTAGATAAAAATCCCAGTAGGAGTCTAGGTGCCAAGATTCAAAATGATTGAAAATAGAATGTATCCTTTGATAGTGAGATGTTTTAACAGGTCAATTTCTTATGGACTTAAATTCATTGTTTAGATGAGTCTTAGTTATGTCTTTTTTGGCTTGATGCTTTACATTTTGGTAGTATTATCTTGTTTCAATGAAGGGAAATCATTAAAGGCTTCCCAATCATTTATGAGCCACCCAACTCAAGTAAGAGATGAATACTAGGAAAAGATCATAGAGAAAATTATCCTACCATTGCATCCTAAGGGCTACAACGCCTTTAGAACTACAATGTCCCCAAATATCAAAAATAAAAATAAAAAAATTATTAGGTTAGTAAAAACTACCTAAACGAAACATTATTTGACTTGCAGAAATATATCGTACACTACATGTACCACTGTTCACTTGTAAATTGTTCTTACATTATGTCATTTTACTTTTAGTCATTATCATTGATGCATTTTACTTATGATGTTGTACTATTGTTTATTGCTTAGTTCTTATGATTATACATTTTTTGCATATGTGTCGTTACTTGATTATATGCTTCGTCTTTTCTGCATAGTCTTACTCATTATTTATAAAGCCCTAACTTAACTTTGTTATGGAAACAAAGTGGATAAAGTGATGGGACTCATTCTCCCATGACGGTCTGAGAGGTAAAAGTGTTTACTTGTCTGCCGGCTTACTTAGTTCTTCGAACTAAGGAACCTCTTTTATTTCATATGCAGATCATACTTTGCGACGGAGTCTTATTTAAAGAGCACTAAATATATTGATCCTAAAAGTCATACTGCTTCTTGCTACGGTTCCTTACCGACTCAAATTTATAACAAGGTAAATACTCTATTTGTCAATTTAGCTATCACAACTAAATTTCCTATTTACTACTCACACTTCACTAGGGTTTACATTTTGTCTTTTATATCTTAGTATATTTACATTCTATGTTTATTTTATTTAAAAATATTAACATAGCCTATGTTTTCTACTTGCACATTATAAACTTGGCTTGAAAACTAGACCTTTGATTTTTATAAAGGTGTTGACGAACATATGTGACTATGCACGCAATGGGGGAAGACAACCCAGACCGGGATCCTTAAAATAGGCTCCAAGCTGTTTGGAATGGTTGTTCCCGACAGGTTTAAAGTCTCTGTTAGCCTGAAAGTCTAACTAAATAAAAATCTAAGAGATGGATCTAACACTACTGATTATTTATCAGATATATACCTATGTCTATACAAGTTAATGAATGTTGTTAATTACAGTATTAATCAACTAAGTTAAATCAATGTATATTACAAAGATAGAAAATTAAATAACTATTTACAAGCTTGATTAATAACAAAGATACATTATATACACCTGTACATTAATTAGAAATGAAAGGAATAATCTGAATATGACATGAGTATAAACATCTGTTTCAAATAAATTTTTTAACAATATAATTAACAGAAAACATATTATCCTAACCTAAGTCCTATCTTGATCAGGAGAAATGAGAATATTTAAACTGAAATCAAATCTGCTAATAGGACTATCAATAATCTTGAAAATCTTCAAAATAAATTTAGAAATCACCAAGATCATATAATATGCATGTAAACCACATACGTAATGATGTCAGTCATCAAATGTACAACATGGCATTCATTAACAGATCGATAATCAACATAAGTCAATAGCCATACATAATATATTTGCACAATTTCTTAAAAGAGATTATGACAAACATGAATAATATAGAAAAATAGTAACAAGACCAGGGATAGCATACACATGTGCTAAGTATAAAACTGTAAACATATATATAATTTATCACGAGTTTAAAGATTGTATCTGCTGAGATGAAACTGTCTCGAGTTACAGAAGATCAAACCGTAGTCTTGTTCTCTGTTTTCCCCCAACTATCGACCCCCTATTCCACATGCTATCCCCCTTAAATACATCTAATCTCCAAAGATAAACAGTCCTAAAAACTAGAGATAGCCAAATCGAAACCTTTAACCGATTTCCCTTAAAAATGACAAGTAAGACATGTCATTTTTCCATATACGTGAAAATGCCTAGAAATGGTAAAGATTCGATCCATAAAAATTGAAGACTTCAATGATGAAACAACAACTAAAATTCCTGATAGTCAATTTGGTCCGATCATGTGGGGTATCATCTAAAAACAGACAGCCATCAAAATTCAAGCAAGAACAACAACCATATCGCCTGCGATACAACACATAAAAATGAAATAGTTAACACACATACAAAAATCTAAATGACAAAAACTATGTAATAAACAGAAATAAAACAAGCCAACACTTGTATAGAAATAACCTGATCATTAATCCATCATAATTTCAAAATTTGAAACTGATAGCAAATGCACCCCAAAAACATTACAATTTTACAGGCGCGTTGAAGACTTGGATGTTCACACCAATTGATTGACTCTGCAACTAACCCTTAAACTGCATACGCGCAACCTTAGCATTAAGCTCCCATACCATTTCTTTGTTATTATCATTCTCATTCTCTAATTTAAGAACGCTTCTAATGAGCTTATTCTTATGATTTTTTTAGATGCAAGAGATGCTTATCACTCGAGTCTACTTTCTCCTTTAACTTCCGATTATCGACCTCCATCAAATCACGATTAGCTATTACCTCATTCACCCTTTCTTCCATCCTGCGTATTTTGTCTAAGAGACAGTTAACAAACAATGGGTGCATCATACCCCCAACGTCATGAAAACTAGATGGGCTTGTCTCTACAGGCTTCTCTTTAGATGGAATACCAATAACAGGGTCAGGCTGAACATCCTTATCAAACGCGGGAGAACCATCCTCGACAGGATTCCAGGTAGATTCAGGACCAATAGTATGATCATCCACGTGCAAAACGGGGTTACTTTCATCATCGTCGATAATGACAGTCTCGACACGAATAGCATCATTCACAAGTGGTTTAACTATATTACCTTTGGCCATACTCCTAGTAAATCTTCCCATCACTTTAGCTTTCGACCTGTTACTTGCCCGATTACATGTTTTATCAACACTATTCTTTGGTGTAACTGGTGACAGAGTTGAATACTTCCTCATTCTTTTAGAAACCAGAGGGGTACCTAGGCTTCTTACCGGAGTGGACACAGGGTCACGACAAGCTTCGGGGATCATTCGACTGATGGGGTTTAACAAAGGATCTCGTAAAGGAGGAACTGAAACATGATTCGGGTCTTGATGCTTGTTGCAATCCTAACGGTTGTCAAACTTACAGTGGAAGAAGGCCGAAAAACCATTGGACTCGACGAACTCATCCCAGGACCGGTTTGACTTCGACAACTCCCTATCAATTAACGTGTAGACTAAGCCATGGTGAAAGAGACTATGACTAACATGATTAGGACCCTTCTTAATTGTAGATGACATTTTCATCAAACTTCGCAACAGGTAATAAGGTAATTTCAGCAGGAAACCTATAAATGCAGACATCAACCTGAGATGGTAAACATAAGTGGAGGAAAGCCGACCTTCACAGGTTATGTACCTATGGAGCAAATCCAGGACCGGGCGCCGTTCCCTTTTGAATTATTTGTGGGTTACTCCACTGCGGAACGATACCTCTTGACATGGGTTTTTCAGTAGCTGTCACCACTCAGTAATTTCCGTCATCTTATATTTAAACCACTTCTCGCCGGTCAGTGATAGACCAGTGGCAAGCGCCACTAATCGCTCGTCCACCCGAAAATGGAGATCACCTACTTCCGCCTGAAAATCAACCAAGGAGACAGCAAACACCCTTGTGACTTCGGGGTTTGAAACAGAGAATTTAGTGAAAAATGGAAGCCATCCAACATCCTTGACCTTTTCTAATAGCTCAGGGTTCGAATCCAGCAATTTCATTTCATAAGGCTCGACCCTCACCACCGACACCATGATCGACTGTGTCAAGGCACGGAACCGCACACAAAACAAATACCACAGCTCGGTACAAGACAGTGAACCAGATAGTGAGCACTCAGGATGCAGACTGAGGAAGAAATATAGGAAATGAAACCTTATGCATTCATAAACAAACTGTAACATAATCAGACGCAGACTATACCCATGTAAACCCAGCATGGACGGAAGCATTATCACTCAGAGAGGTGATTGATTAATGAGGAATGACGGTCGAAGACTCCAGATAATTCATGTTATCATCATTTATCCGGCGTTAATGATATGAAACATTTCACTATACATGAAACAAGTGTTCCACTAACAGATAGCCACGATGGAGGACAAGTACTGAGAATTAAATGTGATGGACAGAGCTCAGTACCAATGTAATGATACCGTATCGACTTCACACCAGGTGGATCGAATTCGGAGGTGATGGCAGAGGTCGTAAGGATTAAACCTTTGATCATCCATGCATAAACCTTACGGTATAATAATTTTAAACACCGAAGGTAGCAATTACGTGATAATAATACAAACCATCACGTCGAACCCAGACTTAGTAATATAGACCATATTATAAAGATCAACATATACAGTTATGATAATATCGACTATGGTTTGCAATCGAAAAGGTAGACTTAAGATATGGCACGTAAATCATTTGTCCTTCGACACTCTAGGCTTTACCAAAGTTACAACAAACCGATCACATAACCATTAATCAACCTTGAAATAAATTTTATGGTAATTCGATAAATCATACCAAGATCAACATCTCAATATCTCAACCATATCAATAATTATAGTAACAAAACAAAATGATAAAATCAATTGATAATGTTTTGAATAAGATTTCAAGATTAGGTTATGATGAAAGATATGATAATTATTAATACTCCTTCTTTAATTTCCAAGTGTAAATCAATAATAACTCGATAATGGCGATTTTGGCACATAACCTATGGTTTGCAAAGGCTGTTTAAAAAACATAAAATTTCACTGATTCAGTAGCTCGCAGAATCTCATTGTTTCATCAGCTGGTGATTCATTAGATTTGCTTTTAGAAATTTGAACATTTCGTCAAACAAAATAGGATTTTGTTTGATGAAAGAATGTTTTTTAAGGCTGTTGGGCAAGGGAACAACAGATGGCGACTGACTGGGCGAAACAGTTATCTCTACTGGTTAACCTGAAACGATGCAAACAAAGAAATTAAATCCTTCATATAAGCCATAATAAAGAGATTGCTATTTTAACATCTTAAACAGATTCAAGCATTTCACAGTTCTAAAAATTACCAAAAAATTACAGCTTCAGTTATTCATTTGATGAAAATCAGGTTTCTAACAAAAATCAGTCCTTAAAGAGTAAGACAATAAATGGCTTAGTCTTAAAGAAAAAATTCTCAATACCACAAGCATGGCCCTGCTGCCAGCAGGAATCCATAGCCTCGACAGGGTTGCTTCAAAACCCACATAATGTCAGTATCCCATCTTCTAGTTATAAATATACAATTCTGGTTGGGGTGAACTGTTACCATTATTTTCTTTTTAATTTTATTACTCATGAAGGCCATGGTTCAGGCTTGGTAACCAGATAGTAACCATGTCAGTCACCAGTCTGCATTACAGTAAAATGAACCGGCTCATGATGAGACCTTTCATCCCTCAGGGTTTTCTGTCCCAGGGTCATTGCCCAGGCTTGGTGACCGGAGACGACAATGTCACTGAATGCAAACCTATGATCCTGAGCAGATCAGCTCGTTATGAGACCTTCTGTTCTTCAGATTGTTTTTGCAAATGTTCAAGTCCATCCTTGTCCTGAACGTAATTATTGTTAATCTCAAATGAGATTATCTTAGCAGATGGGGAGGCAAATCTGATCCTCTTTACAAGAAGGGATGGCGTAAAAGATTTAAATAGACAACTTTACCAAATATTGCCCTAATCCCTTTGGGAAAATATTTGCAGAGACTGATATAATTAATTAATATTAACATGGTTTAAGAGCTTCTAGTAAAATCTAGAACAATGAAACACCATTCTCTGTTCAAGAAGTAAAATAGTATGACAGTTCCCAGGATAGTAATGTCTTCGTGCACAAATTACAGATCAATTACAGAACTTGAAATCAATCATCAGTTTGAGGTTTGATAGATTGATTAGGCTCACAACACGCAAATAAAACAACAAATAAATATGGGAAAATATAAACAAATCAAAAGGAAAACGAAATAAAATCCATCAAGAAAGCGCACCACACAAGGTATATACAGGATAATCCCTTGAGGGGGATCAGCAAAAATATCTCTTAACCAGGTGACCATTTACTAGAAGGTTTTCAATGTCACCTTCAAATGTTTGCAACCTGAACGTGCTAGGACCAAGTTTTTCTGTAATAATAAATGCTCCCAGCCACGGGCATTGGAACTTTGTGTGTTTTCCTTTATCTTCGTGCTCCTTGTCCCATTTCAGGACTAAGTCACCTACTTCTAAATCTCGACTGACTAACTTTATGAGATCAAACCAATGCTTCACGGTCTATTGGTGTTTATCAAACTTTTTCCTAGCCAACTCCCTATCTTCCTCCAGTTTATGCAAGGTGTTAATTCGATGCTCCATGGCAAAACATGGTGTCTCCTGCACTGACTGGGAGAGCTGTAAAGAGGGTAAGAACAAATGAGGAGGCAAAATAACTTCCTTGCCATATACCAGGAAAAAGGGAGAGTTTCCTATAGCAGCTTTGGGAGTCACTCTGTCAGCCCACAAGGCATTCGATAAGGCATTATGCCAATTCCTGTGATGATTTACCACCATACGTTTCAGAATCTTGATTAAATTTTTATTAGAAGATTTAGCTAACCCGTTACCCTGGGGATAATAATTATCTGAATACTTTAACTTTATTCCCTTTTCCAATGCGTACTCAGTTAATTTAAGAGAAGAAAAATAAGTTGCATTGTCAAAAATCAAAGATTCAGAAACACCGAATTTGGTGATAATAAAAGAATCAAGGAATGATATCACCTGTTCTGAGTTAACCCATCTAGTGAAGTAGTCTGTGGCTGTAAAAATGTATTTATGCTGCTGTGAAGAAGCTGGTGTGATTGGGCCAACAATATCTAGGCCCCATTGCTGAAATGGGACTTCGATAATAACCGACTGGAGGGGTAATACTGCCTTCTTCAGTATGCCTCCTACTCTATGACAGTCCTGACACTTCCTGGCAAAAGAATATGCATCTTTGAACAACGCAGGCCAGTAGTAACTAGCTTTAAGTATCTTATGTGTAGTGGTTTCTCCACCAAAGTGTCCTCCGGCTGGTCCTGCATGTAGTTGAGATAACACATTATCAGCCTCATTTCTTTCTAGACAACGAAGGAGAACTCCTTCGAAATTCTTTCTAAACAAAATATTATCAATTAGCTGATAAGGGGAAGATCTCAATCTCAAATTCCTTTTATTATGTGGGTCTAAATTTTCAGGAGCATTACCATGTAATAAAAAAAACTTAATATCATTATACCAAGAATCAGAAGGAGTGGAGATCGGAAAAACTTCCCTTTCAAATAAAGAAGGTTCTCAAAAGAAGTGCAGATCAGATTCAGAATTGTCCGAAGATCCAGCTGGTAGCTTGCAGAGTCCTTGTCCCATGACAATCTTCAAAGGTTTTATTTCCAGGTCATATTCCTGAAGTGCTGCGACCCAATGTGCTTGTTTTTCACCAAGATCCTTTTGTACCAAGAGATTTCTAACTGTAGAATATGGTACAATGACTTTGGTGTGGGACTTCAGCAAGTAAGGCCTGAAATGTTTGACAGATTTGAAAACAACGAAAGCTTGCTTGTCTACTTCTGGATTGTTCAACTCTGCACCGTTCAAACCAGAACTCGTAAAAGTGATAGGAGCTTCATTATTTTCCTAGTTTTTCTATGTCAGAACAACAGCATATGAAGAATCAGAAGAAAACGTATACAAAATGAAAGGTTTGGAAAAATATGGGCTAGTTAGAGTAGGAGCTTCAGCAATAGCTTTTAAGATGTCATGAAAAGATTGCTTCTCATCAGTGGACCATTTAAAATCAACATCTTTCTTGATCGTTTTCTGAAGCGGCCTAACAATTTTCATGAACCCAGGAATAAATCTAGAAACAAAATTTATCTTCCCAAGAAACGACTGCATAGACTTCTTTGAGTGAGGCATCGAAATCTGTGATATAGCACGGGTACATTCTAGGTCAATATTGATGCCTTGTTTAGAAACAACAAAACCCGGCAACTTACCTTCTGTGACTGAAAAGATAGATTTCTTAGGATTTAGAGAAATCCCATACTTCCTGCAATGCTCAAAAACTCTCCTAAGATGAGTTAAATGACCAGTTCTGTTTTTTGAAAAGACGGTAATATCATCAAGATAAATAACGACAAACTTACTAATCAGACCTCTGAAGGTGATATCCATTGCCCTCTGAAATGTTGCTACGGCATTTATTAGACCAAATGGCATCTTCCTATAGGCATAGGTTCCCCAAGGAGTCCTAAAAATTGTTTTCAACTGGTCAGCTTTGGATACTAACACTTGGTTGTACCCTGAAAAGCCATCTATAAGTGAAAACATTTCAGATCCAGAGACCTATTGCAAGATTTAATCCATTGGAGGAACAGGATAATTGTCCTTGTTTGAAACCTTATTCAGGTTTTGTAAATCGACGCATAACCTGATGTCACCATTTTTCTTTCTGACGGGGACAAGATTTTCCACCCACTGTGCATGCCGAACCGGGAAAATTATTCTGGCGGCAAGGAGTTTATTCAGCTCCTTCTTGACAGCTGGTTCTAGGCTAGGATGCATTTTCCTCAATTTCTGTTGAAAAGGATTAGCCTCTGGTTTCATAGGAATGACATGTTGCATTATATTAGGATCAAATGTTTTCAGGTCGTCATACGTCCATGCAAATATGTCTTTGAACTCATTGAAGAGTTTAATGAAGGATTTTTTTTCCTGGGGAGTACATGTACTACCCAGATTTACACATTGAGGGTTGTGTTCAGTACCTATATTTACAATGTCAGATTGCATGATGGAGCTATTAGTTTTACAGTTCCTTGCAGCTTTAAATTTATCCTTCATGTCATATAATTTCTCAAGTTTGATTACTGATCTAGGAAGAGCACTAACCTGATTGAGAGATTCTTGAATTGAGCAAGGCTTATGGATTACCACAAAATTATATAGATCCTCATCGTGGGTCATTTCGTCAATGACCGCATCCTTAAAAGTATCCTTCAAAGTCAGAAAATCGACCAACTGCTCATCGTTGTCGAAGACTCTCCAATTTGCTATGTTGTCAGGTATAGAAGGTCTGAAAAGCAATTCAACCGAGAAAGAATCAGTAAGCACTCCTTCAGATGGAATTAACCTTGAAGCAACATTAGCTAAAAGATCAGCTTCCTGACTTAGATAACGAGGGATGGAACTTATGTTAAAGGCTTCAAATACTAATAGTAAATTCCATACCTCTACCTAATAATTTCTTAGGTGTCCAGCAATGCAATGTATAGTGTTACATACCTGTCTAACAATTATCTCAGAGTCCCCTAACACTACCAAAGCTTTGGCTCCTAGGTCAATTGCTTTTTTCAGCCCTTGAATCAGAGCTTCATATTCAGCCACGTTGTTGGTGCATTCGAATTCTAACCTGCAAGCTATGAAATACCTTTCCCCATAGGGATCTATCAGCAAGCAACCTGCACCAACCCCTTCTTTTGACTTAGATCTGTCGAAATATAAAGACCAAAAACCATTGTTCAGATCTAAGTGTGCCGCATTTAGGACTGGAATTTCATATGGAACTTGGGAAAAATGGCAAATTTCAGACTGCTGTTGTGCGCCTCTTATTGATGAAGTTTCAGCTTCAAAGTCCCCAAAGAAAGATTCTGCCATATAGTTTCCCATTCTGGTATCGGTGAATAATACCGATTCATTCGAATCATCCAATTTGGTGACGGTATGCTTCATGTAGCGTTCCCGATCAATTCTGATGTTATTCGGGCGACCATTATGAGATATCCATAAGTGTGACCAATCAGTAGCAAAATATCCCTTCAATTTCTCAGACCAATCTCTGCTGAGAAATAGACCATATGCTTCTGGGATGTCTGCTACTATTATGTCAATGATAAAATGGACTTGAGGATTCGAAGCTAACCTAATCAACACCTATTTCAACTTACCTATTACTTTTACATTTGAACGATCAAGCTATACAATACTTGTATCACAAGGCACAGGGACAGCATTAAGTTTTTTACATACAGAGTATGGCATAACCTTTTTGGAGGCCCCTGAGTCTATCATGCAGTTGTGCACTTTACGATTGGATATTTCAAACGTAAGTAAAAAAGGTGGAGTTGAAGAATCAGATTTCTTGCCTATGGATGATGCATTGAATGAAGATTTTGTTGGGTTATATTTAGTGTTAGCAGAGCTGTTTTGAGTTGAAGGGGTTCTTCCACTTTTACTTGGAGACACCCCTTGCATCATTTTATCTCTAATCATCGGTAACTTAAGTAGTTCATAGATAGAGATATTGGCTCTGATTTTCTTTAAATCTTCAATCAGATCATATTCTAAATCAAGAGAGGGTGCATATTTACTATTTGCAGGTTGAGTTTTTGTTTATGCAGCTGAACTATTATATGTAGCAGTTGTAGAAGGTTCCCCTAAGGGTTGATATTTCTTGCTTCTAGTGTTATACTAATGCTGATTTACATTGACTACACCTACATCTTCATCATCTACCAATTCTGAAGTATCCCAGAAGTGGCTGATAACTTGAGGAGGTTTATCTTCTGTGTCATTATCTTTATCTTGGGTGCCTTCAGAACTCTGTCCTGAAGATTGAGTTTTGTTTTCAGCTGATGTTTCTAGACCTGAAACTAATAATTTGAGGAAACTGTTAATTTCATCAACACTATTAGCTTCAGAGGGTGGGGTCTGTCTAGGAGCTGTATTCAGGAATGGCCTTCTGAAAGGTTGTCTAGGTGGTTCTTTAGCAGGAGCATTTTCAGAAGTGCCTTTCTTTAAATCAATGATTTCATTAGATAGTTTTTTAATAAATCTTTGTAGGCTATCTAGGTCTAATGAATCCTGACCTTTTTTCTTAGGGTTTGTGTGCTTGGTAGGACTGTCAGTCTTCTTATGAGAAGAAGATGCAGAATCTATGTCTACTCCAGGATTTGCTTTTATGGCAGACATATCTTTCTCAACCTTAATTGCTTCTTCAAAGTTTTCAGCAAGGGTAAGTTTGGCCTTTTCTCTGACAAACATGGCCATTGACACAGGCAAGGATGAAGCATAAAATTCAATAGTGACATCCTTAGCTGGCCTTGAAGCAGCAAGGATCCTATTTCTTAGAGTAAGGAATCACTGGTTGAAATCTTTGACCTTTTCCTTGGTTTCCATGTGGTTTCTAGACAATTCCAGCACCAAGGCAGTTGGAGTCTTGTCATCTCCAAATTTGTTCATGAAAGCAAGGTCGAATTCGTTCCAGCTAGTAATGGAACCAGCTGTAAGTGAAAAATACCATGTCGAAGCTTTACCCTCAAATGTATAAGGGAAAATCCTACAAACTACATCTTCATGTTCAACATCCAGGAGCCGAACCACTAACATAAACTTCTTGATATGATCTTCCGCTGGCTCTTTCGACTCAGGGTTGAACTTGGGTAATAACTTCTCAGGATGCTTAGGTAAAGGGTGTTGATTACCTGGGACAGCCACTGCATCCTGAGCTAACCATGGCATATTAGCATTAGGGTTTGGGGGATTTACACCTGCCATGTTTCTCGGAGTTGGAGGCGGTGAAGGTGGTGTTTGAAGAATACGAGGAGGCGAATGAGGCAGTGATGGTGGTTGACCAGACCCTTCTGAAGCAGGTGGTCCTGAAGAAGAGGAAGGATGATTGGTTCCTGTTAGAGATTGTTGTATTTGAAGATCAGGAATGGCACCTAAAGACTGCTCTTGTTCTCCCGAAACAGGTTCAGGATGACAAGTGCGAGGACAGGTTATCTGCGGAAGAGGTAATTCAGTGGGCTGGCACCTAGTGAGATTCGAGTAAGCCCTTGTTAAAATTCTACGAGATTTGTTTATGGCTTGCTCGTACTGGTCAATTTATTCAGGTAGGTGAATACCGAGAGAGTTGAACTGAGAGATAAGATTTCGAACAGAGTCGCTCACTGGGGTTTCATTTAATCGTGATGAACGATGAGAGCGTGGTTGTGCAGTTGATTGTATCTGATGGGTGATAGCCTGATTAACTTTGTTTACAGGATTGTTTTCATTAGCCATTTCCCTAGGCTGTCCCTCCTTCTAGCGCCATTGTTGATGAGCATATGTGACTATGCACGCAACGGGGGAAGACAACCCAGACCGAGATCCTTAAAACAGGCTCCAAGCTGTTTGGAATGGTTGTTCCCGACAGGTTTAAAGGCTCTGTTAGCCTGAAAGTCTAACTAAATAAAAATCTAAGAGATGGATCTAACACTACTGATTATTTATCAAATATATACCTATGTCTATACAAGTTAATGAATGTTGTTAATTACAGTATTAATCAACTAAGTTAAATCAATTTATATTACAAAGATAGAAAATTAAATAACTATTTACAAGCTTGATTAATAACAAAGATACATTATATACACCTGTGCATTAATCAGAAATGAAAGGAATAATCTGAATATGACATGAGTATAAACATCTGTTTCAAATAATTTTTTTAACAATATAATTAACAGAAAAGAAAACATATTATCCTAACCTAAGTCCTATCCTGATCAGGAGCAATGTGAATATTTAAACTGAAATCAAATATGCTAATAGGACTATCAATAATCTTGAAAATCTTCAAAATAAATTTAGAAATCACCAAGATCATATAATAGACGTGTAAACCACATACGTAATGATGTCAGTCATCAAATCTACAACATGGCGTTCATTAACAGATCGATAATCAGCATAAGTCAATAGCCATACATAATATATTTGCACAATTTCTTAAAAGAGATTATGACAAACATGAATAATATAGAAAAATAGTAACAAGACCAGGGATAGCATACACATGTGCTAAGTATAAAACTGTAAACATATATATAAGTTATCACCAGTTTAAAGATTGTATTTGCTGACAGGAAATTGTCTCGAGTTACAGAAGATCAAACCTCAGTCTTGTTCTCTGTTTTCCCCCAACTATCGACGCCCTATTCCACATGCTATCCCCCTTAAATACATCTAATCTCCAGAGATAAACAGTCCTAAAAACTAGAGATAGCTAAATTGAAACTTTTAACCGATTTCCCTTAAAAATGACAAGTAAGACATGTCATTTTTCCATATACGTGAAAATGCCTAGAAATGGTAAAGATTCGATCCATAAAAACCGAAGACTTCAACGATGAAACAACACCTGGAATTCCTGATAGTCGATTTGTTCTGATCATGTGGGGTATCATCTAAAAACAGACAGCCATCAAAATCCAAGCAAGAACAGCAACCATATCGCCTGCGATACAACACATAAAAATGAAATAATTAACACACATACAAAAATCGAAATGACAAAAAATATGTAATAAACAGAAATAAAACAAGCCAATACCTGTACAGAAATAACCTGATCATTAATCCATCATAACTTCAAAATTGGAAACCGATAGCAAATACACCACAAAAACATTACAATTTTACAGGCACGTTGAAGACTTGGATGTTCACACCACTTGATTGACTCTATGACTGACCCTTAAACTGCATAAGCGCAACCTGAGCATTAAGCTCCCGTACCTTTTCTTCGTTCTTATGATTCTCATTCTGTAATTTAAGAACCGTTCTAATCAGCTTATTCTTATGATTTTTTTAGACGGAAGAGATGCTTATCACTCTGGTCTACTTTCTCCTTTAACTTTTGATTATCGGCCTCCATCAAATCGTGATTAGCTATTACCTCATTCACCCTTTCTTCCATCCTGCGTATTTTGTCTAAGAGACAGTTAACAAACAATGGGTGCATCATACCCCCAATGTCATGAAAACCAGATGGGCTTGTCTCTATAGGATTCTCTTTAGATGGAAGACCAATAACAGGGTAAGGCTGAACATCCTTATCAAACGCGGGAGAACCATCCTCGACAGGATTCGAGGTAGATTCAGGACCAAGAGTATGATCATCCATAGGAAAAATGGGGTTACTTTCATCATCGTCGATAACGATAGTCTAGACCCGAATAAGATCATTCAGAGGTGGCTTAACTATATTACCTTTGGCGATACTCCTAGTGAATCTTCCCATCACTTTAGATTTTGACCTGTTACTTTCCCGATTACATGTTTTATCAACACTATTCTTTGGAGTAATTGGTGACAGAGTTGAAGACTTCCTCATTCTTTTAGAAACCAGAGGGGTACCTGGGATTCTTATCGGAGTGGACACAGGGTTGCGACAAGCTTCAAGGCTCATTCGACCGATAGGGTTTAACAGAGGCTCTCATAAAGGAGGAACTGAAACATGATTCGGATCTTGATGCTTGTTGCAATCCTCGGGGTTGTCAAACTGACACTGGCAGAAGGCCGAAAAACCATTGGACTCGACGAACTCATCCCAGGACTAGTTTGACTTCGACAACTCCCTATCAATTAACATGCGGACTAAGCCATGGTGAAAGAGACTATGACTAACATGCTTAGGGCCCTTCTTAATTGCAGATGACATTTTCATCAAACTTCGCAATAGTTAATAAGGTAAGTTCAGCAGGAAACCTATAAATGCAGACATCAACCTGAGATGGTAAACGTAAGCGGAGGAAAGCTGACCTTCACAGGTCACGTACCTATGGAGCAAATCTAGGACCGGGCGCCATTCCCTTTTGAAGTATTTGCGGGATACTCCATTACGGAACGATACCTCTTGACAAGGGTTTTTCAGTAGCTTCCGCCACTCAGTAATGTTCATCCTCTTATATTTAACCACTTCTCGTCGGTCAGTGACAGACCAGTGGCAAGTGCCATTGATCGCTCGTCCACCCGAAAATGGAGATCACCTACTTCCGCCTGAAAATCAACCAAGGAGACAGCGAACACCCTTGTGACTTCAGGGTTTGAAATAGAGAATTTACTGACAAATGGAAGCCATCCAACAACCTCGACCTTTGCTAACAGCTCAGGGTTCGAATCCAGCAATTTCATTTCACAAGGCTTGACCCTCACCACCGGCGCCATGACCGACTGTGTCAAGGCACGTAACCACACACAAAACAAATACCATAGCTCGGCAGAAGACAATGAACCAGATAGTGAGCACTCAGGATGCAGACCGAGGAAGAAATACAGGAAATGAAACCTTATGCATTCATAAATAAACTGTAACATAATCGGACGTAGACTATACCCCTGTAAACCCGGCATGGATGGAGGAATTATCGCTCAGAGAGGTGATCGAGTAATGTGGAATGACGGTCGAAGACTCTAGATAACTCATGTTATCATCATTTATCCGGCGTTAGTGATATGAAACCTTTCACTGTACACAAAACAGGTGTTCCATTAACAGATAGCCATGATGGAGGAGAAGTACTGAGAATTAAATGTGATGGATAGAGCTCAGTACCAATGTAATGATACCGTATTGACTTCACACCAGGTGGATTGAATTCGGAGGCGATGGTAGAGGTCGTAAGGATTAAACCTTTGATCATCCATGCATAAACCTTACGGTATAATAATGTTAAACCCCGAAGGTGGAAATTACGTGATAATAATACCTACCATCACGTCGAACCCAGACTTAGTAATATAGACCATATTATAAAGATCAACATATACAGTTATGATAATATTGACTATGGTTTTCAATCGAAAAGGTAGACTTAGGATATGGCACGTAAAACATTTCTCCTTCGACACTCTAGGCTTTACCAAAGTTACAACAAACCGACCATATAACCATTAATCAACCTTGAAATAAATTTTATGGTAATGCGATAAATCATACCAATATCAACATCCCAATATCTCAACCATATCAATAATGATAGTAACAAAACCAAATGATAAAATCAATTGATAATGTTTTGAATAAGATTTCAAGATTAGGTTATGATGAAAGATATGAGAATTATTAATACTCCTTCTTTAATTTCCAAGTGTAAATCAATAATAACTCAATAATGGTGATTTTGGCACATAACCTATGGTTTGCAAAGGCTGTTTAAAAAACATAAAATTTCACTAATTTAGTAGCTCGCAGAATCTCATTGTTTCAGCAGCTGGTGATTCATTAGATTTGCTTTTAGAAATTCGAACATTTCGTCAAACAAAATAGGATTTTGTTTGATGAAATAATGTTTTCGAAGGCTGTTGGGAAGGGGCACAACAAAAGGTTAATTATTAACATGGCATATTTCATATGCCATGTTTACTAAACATTAAGCTTAGGGAAAACACATTGTATTAAGGCTTCAAGCCTATGGTTTACATGTTACCTATATTACTTACGCCTTGCGGCTTTGACTTTATACCATGTGTGGACTATGCATTAAACATGACCTTTTAATGTTTGAAGACCTATGTTTAAATATTACGGTGGTGAATATACCATATGGTTAAACCATATACATTGAGGTTTTATGATTTGCATGGGGATGGAGACTAATGTTATTGCGACGATATCAAACTATGGAAAAGTGGGTGTTTGGCTTTGATAATGGATACGAGATTGTGCCATTAATGCACCTTGGTTTTCATCGCAACCCAAGCTTAGTTCTTGGCTCACGATGGACTTGTCATTTCGCTTAGTTGTTTGGGGTTTGGTCTTGGCTCTATGCAGGGAAACACATGGAGGCGAATACTAGTTTTAATGAAGGTATGCCTCTTTGGTCTTGTGACAATAGTTGATGTTTATATTTTTTGCTTATAACCAGTCCATACTTCTCATCCTCATTTTGCTTGGGTGTTTTGCAGGTGCCAATGGTTGGAGAAGAGAAACTTTGCTCAATCTTTGTCATTTGGTTTGAAGGTGGTGCTAAGGTTTAAGGTAATCCTTTCCAAAAAAGCCTATGCTTGTTGTCTCTCCGCCTGTCTATGTTTTGTTTTTGTCGTTTTGTTTGGGGCTTCTCTATGGGTTTTTGTTGAGCCTTCGGGCCTGTGTAGGCAGACTTGGGGTTTTATATAATTTAAGTCCTTTAACCCTTGGATGTGATTCTTGGTGCCCTCCAGGATCTTTGTATTTAATGTTTTTTTATGTAAATCATATTATGGATTGGGGCTTTTATGCCTCCACAACACCATTGCTCACAATGGTGCCAAAGCCCATGGAGTGACTATGTAAAACTTGAAATGGCATTACTCTATAAATAGATACTGTGTTTATGAAATGGAAATGGTTAATACACTTACTAGGTATGTGTTGATTTATTGCTGCTCTATTTGTTTTCTCTGTGGGTTAAATATGGCATTTCTCCTTCGTTAATGGACTGTGTATAAATCGTTTATTTATATCTTGTCTGTAATAAATGCCAGCGCATGGGTTGAGGCCATGCCATTTATGGCATGATCCCTCCTATGATTGTTGTGATAGCTTGATTTGTTCAATCCTTTTCTGTGTCGATTTAATTTATGGATTATGGAATGTGGAGAAACCATGAGTGTGAACCCATGATTCCTCTCATTATTGTAGCTGAAATCGTTGGAAGTGTTCGTTTGTTATTTATATACATACTTGTGTATTTTATTTTAAGCCATGGCTTGGATGAATGTTGTGCATAGCTTAAGGATTTGTGTAATTTACTATTACCATTTTCGTAAGGTGTAATGTGGACTGTGGAAGAACCTTGGTATAACCCAGAAATGGATTCGTCGTTGTATGATGACTTTAAAAAGGGATTGTGTAATAATTATTTTTCTTGAGGCCATGCTTACAGCATAGGGATAGAAGTGTAAGCCTCACGACTTAGCTATAATGTATTTGTTTGTTTATTAACATTATTGTGGTTATTATAATGAAGCCCGCATACATTAGTATAGCATGGCCTTGGTAAACAAATACCCACTGGGTTTAATCCTGTTTCATGGTAGATGTAATGAGTTGTGGTTTGAATTCCCATAGGGTTCGATTCCTGTTCACCTTGGTAATTACTTTGGTCTGTACTGAGATTTCAGTATGGTTTATAATTGAGAATGAATATTGTGTATGAATTTATATGTTCTTTAATTCGTTATAAGGGATGACTGTCGAGTTATGTAATTGGTTACTGTTTATGTATATATGTTATGGTTGTTTTTATTTTAGA
>LPNX011227249.1:39509-68443 GCA_001517045.1 Pseudotsuga menziesii
CTATGAACTAGTTTATGTAAATTTAAACATGCATGTGCTCACAAATGAAATATGCTAGTAGAGTATAAAGATCAAACAAGTAGGTAAGCAATAAATCTGGATTAAAACCTAGTTTGTACTTAACCTAGTTTCATTAATAAAACTAATACATGAATTAAAATAGGGTGTAGAACCCTTGATGAACATTGGTAAATAAATTGAACTTGCAGAAATAAACCAATAATTAAACTCTGGATAAACCTTCTATAGGAAATCACTTACAACCTAGATATTTTAAGATACTACCCTAGCTTTTTAAACACATAAACATATACATTGGGTTGGGAAATTAAAAGTAATAATTTACCTAACATAGCTAGCATTTATTCTAGGAAAGTAGAATACAAAGTCTAGGGATTCATACCTATAACTTTAAGCTCTGTTAATGGCTGAACCTAGACACTCAAATAACCAGTGTTAACAATTCAAGATAGTTCTGACCTTTGTTTTTTATGGCCAAATCACTTGGGAACTACAACATTCCACCCAAACATGACCTGGAATTATTCCTGGTTTAAATTCAGATCCCCCTGAGATGGAATCCAACATGTAAGTAGCATAGAGATCCTATGGTACGGGTTTCCTATCTGGTATATTAGATCTGGATCAGTTGTCTTTTTTCCTTCCAGGAAAATGTTCTCCAAGAATTACTTGGGAGAAAGCAGGTAGAAAATGACTCCTCTAATAATAGATCAGTACCCTAAGCCTTTCCTTGTCTTGAGTCTTTATAGACAGACTTTTCAGTCAAAGGGATAGCTAAATCAAGAAACCTTGGTTTCTTGATTTAACGCTTATCAATTACTTGGGTAAGTATTAATATTTTAACCTAGGAACTTTATACTAGTTCCTAATTATACTTTTTAGTTTTTCGATTATTTATTACCTTTACATAATAAATAATAATTGGATGGATCTTTTCTTTCTCTTTCATCATTAATATTATAATTATATTTAACTCTTTATACATACAATGTATAAAGTACATAATAACATAACACTTGTTAACATTTGTCTTTAGGAATCATATACCATGATCCCTAGACTTAATGACACTTCTTCATTAAGATCAAGTAGGTAGATGGTTTAGGTCTACTAGGCAAGGCAACTTTAAACATCCTTGCATGTTGGATTTCCCTCGTATAATGTTGTAGTTCTTCATTACTTGATGAGAATACAGAAATTCAAAATTTCATTTAATCACTTATAAATAGGTATGATGAGATCAATATTTTCCTCATGTCATTTTCACTCATAATCTATTAAATTATTTTCAGTAAGCCCTAGCACTTACCAGAGCCCATACTTAACACTTTAATAGGGAGTAACAACCTAGTAAAATTCCAGAGCTCTTCGCTCAACACAGAGGTAAGTACTCATGTGCTCTAAATCTCCTCGTTCAAAACAAATCATGAATCACTCAAGTGCTCTAGAGCTCCTCGCTCAACACAAATCGTCAATAACTCAAGTGCTCCAGAGCTTCCCGCTCGACAAAAAATATCTTAATAATCATGTGCTTCAGGGTCCATGCCCAACACAAAAAAACATATATATATATATATATATATATATATATATATATATATATATCATCAATAATTGGCTTATAGCCAATATATAAAACAAATCATCATGTTCATATGCAGTGGGGTCATCGACCCAATATAAAAATAAAACATCAATATAATAATCATAATCAATAGGCACATGCCTATAAGTGTGAGGTCCAAAATTCGGGATATTACATCTCTCCCCTCTTATAACAACATGAACCTGTTGTTCTAGCGACTCTAAATGACATCATGAAACAAGGCGGGGTAAGCATTTCTCATGCTGGCTTCATTCTCGCAAGTAGCCTCATCAACTTCAAATTGATTCCATTACAATTTCAACTGGACTACGGTGCGCTTCCCAAGATATACCTCTCTCTTGTCTAGTATTTGAATAGGCTTAGGGGAAAACTCCCTTTAATGTTCCACCTTTAATAGGGACCAACCAACAACATGTTTAGTATCATAAACATATTTAGTTAACAAAGATGCACGGAAAACATTATGTAGTCTTACATATGTGCGTAATGCTAGTTCATAGGCCATTGGCCCTTTCTTGGCCAGTATTTCAAAAGGTCCACAAAATCTAGGTGCTAACTTACCACACCTACCCCAGCTCAACAAGCTTTGTTTGGCTTTTGCTTTCAAGTAAACATGATCTCCGAATTGAAAATATTTATCTTTTATTTTTTGACCCATGTAACTTTTCTGGCAGTCTTTTTCTTCTTTAAGATTCACCTATATCTTAGTAACCAACTATTCCAATTCCTTCAACAAATAAGGCCCCAACATGAGTTGATCTGCGAGTCTATCCCAAGTAACCGGTGTTCAACACATCCGTCCATAGAGTAACTCAAAGGGACTCATTTTGGCGGAAGTCTGATAACCATTATTATAGACAAACTCTTTAGGATGTAGGTAATCCTCCCACTTTGTGGGGTTGTTCATGACATACATCCGAAGCATGTCCTCAACAATATGGTTTACTCTTTCTATTTGCTCATCTATCTATGGGTGATATCCAGTGCTAAAGTTAAACTGCATCTCCAATCCATAGAATAAAGATCCCCAAAATATTCCTATAAACTTAACATCTTGATCCAAGATAATTGCCTTGGGTATCCCATGCAATCTAAATATCTCCTTCAAGAAGATATCAGCATTGTTCACTACTTTGTAGGTCAACTTCACAGGAATGAAGTGTGATGCATTAGACAGCATGTCTATGACCACAAAAATAGAATCATTTTCCTTCTTAAATTTTAGTAAAGCAGTGCTGAAATCCATACTAATGACCTCCCACTTCCATTTCAGAATGGGTAATGGCTGCAACAATCCCATATGATGTTGATGCTCAGCTTTGAATAGCTGACATTCCTAACATTTTTCAATAAACATTGCAATGTCGGCATTTAAATTAGGCTAGAGAAAATTTCTCTTGATAGCTTATATCATCTTTTAATATCCTAGGTTCCCAGAGTAATGTGCCCAATGAAATTTCGTCAGGATGTTGGACGGAAGGTCCTCTCCTTCTAGAACATACAAATGATCCTTGGACGATAGAAGTCCTGATTCATCTACCTTGTATTCTTTTTGCTGTTGAAACAACCTATCCTCTTGGACTTTATTGAGGATTTCCACATAGAAGGGGTCAAGTCTGTTGGCCGCTCTAATCCTCTCATGCAAATTTGCATCGGTTTGAATCAAAGTCACCTCATATATCTTATCATTTCGTCGACTAAAAGAATTGAACACCTTATTCTCTTTTCCCTTAATGTGCTTTAGCTTGAAACGGAAATCACTAAGGAAAGCCAACCACCTAGCATGCCTTCCATTCAGATTCGGTTGATTGAATAAATATTTGAGACTCATATTTTTTATCTTCAGAAGGAACTTTATTCCAATGAGGTATGGTCTCCACATCCTTAAATCATGGATGATGGTAGCTAACTAAAGATAGTGCATAGGGTAATTCTACTCATGCTATTTTAACTTTTGCACTTCATAACAAATCGCATGATCATTCTGCAAGAGCAATCCTCCAAGTCCTTTCTTTCTTTCATCTGTGCAAACAACGAAATCCCCATCAGGATCCGTAATTCGTAACACAAGTGCAGTCATCAAAAGTTGTTTAATTTTTTAAAAATTTTCTTCATAGTTAGCGGTCCATAAGAACTTACTCCCTTTATTATGCAAAGCAGTCATGGGGCAAGCAATTCTCGATAATTTCTCAATGAACTTTCGATAATATCTGGCTAATCCCAAAGGGACCTAATGTCAGTGAGACTAGTAGGGGTAGGCCAATCATTTATGGCTTTAACCTTTTTTGGGTCCACGACTATCCCTGTCTCAGAGATAATGTGACCTAAATACTATATCTATGGTTTGTAAAAATCACATTTACTAAATTTAGCGTAAAGATGGTGTTCTCTCAACACTTGTAGTACTATGCAAAGGTTTTCTTCATGTTCTTCTTTATTCTTCGAAAAAACAGCATGTTGTCTATAAAGGCCGAGACAAAATTATTGAGATAACTATTGGATATGTTGTTCATCATACACATAAATTTTGTGGGTGCGTTAGTAAACCCGAACATCATCACTACAAACTTGTAGTTCCCGTACCTTGTACAAAAGGTGGTTTTGTGAATATCCTTATTGCAAATCCGTACATGATGGTACCCACATCACAGGTCAATATTTGAAAACATTTTGGCTCTTCCCACCTGATCGAACAAGTCATCGATCCTAGGGAGTGGACAACGGTTCTTGATAGTCATTTTGTTCAAATACCGGTAATCGATGCACATCCACATTATATCGTCATTTTTCTTTACGAACAATATCGGCGCTCCCCAAGGACACATAGTGGGTTAGCCATACCCTTTTTCTATCAATTCCTATAGTTGAAGTTTAAGTTCTACCAACTTAGGTGCACTCATGTAGTAAGGGGATTTGGAAGCCAGAACTGATTCAAGGGTTAGTTCAATGGAAAATTCTAGGTCTCATTTCAGAGATAATCCTGGGATTTCCTTGGGAAACACATCCTTGAATTGTTCAAGAACAGAAAATTCCTATATGTGTTTCTCTCTATTAGACTCTATGTCTTGGATGTCCACTACAAAAACCTTGCATCCCTTCCTGATGCATCTTTTTTCTTATAAGGAAGATATTTTCCTTACAAAAAATTTCTTTGGAATGCCCTGAACCTTCACTTCATTCCCTTATCTATCAGTACACAAGATAGAATTTTGTAATAAATCGAGCATGACATGGTGTTGTTCCAACAAGTCCATGCCGATAAGTACATCGTACAATCCTAAAGGTAGGATGTTCAGGTTTACTTTCATAGGAAAAAAATTGAGGTTTACCTCACATTCTTTAACAATTTCTGAAACTTTTCATTTCATACCTGTGGCTAACTGAACCAGCCAAGGTTTATCGTGTTTTACTTTTCTTAGATTGCATTCATCAACAATTTTAAGCAAAACATAGCTTTGCCAAGCACCGGGATCAATAAGTATTGAAATGGAAGTGTTTAAGATCTTACCTTCTATCTCAATCATTATAGCTTGATGAGCTTCCTGTTAGCCATCCAATGCTACATAGATCCCTGGTGTTGCAATTATGTCCTCAACAGTTGGTTCTTCTTGTAAGTTGTGCAATACCCCACTGGTCTTGTTCTTACAATCTTAGGCATAATGAGGCTCGCTGCATTTCCAACACTTAATCTATAGCGAGGTATAATTGACTCCACTTGCTACTGGGTTGTTGATATTGGCATCTTGTACATAAGGCTTCGTATCAGATTTATTGAAGGTCCCGTTCACTTGAAATATGTTATTGAGCTTTCTATATGGCTGTGGGCTAGACCCAGGTTTGCAATTATCAGAGAAGTTCTTAGACTTGTCTCAGTTTCGGTTCAAGTTCTCTTTCCTTAGTTTTCCATGCTCATAACAGATCCTCACTTTATGCAGTGTGGTATCCAAGGTTAGGCATGTTGAATTCAATACTATCTTGAAAACTAGGAGGAAGACATCCTAGGAACTACTGGATATTTACCTTTTCTTCTTTGATGTATTGTACATAATGCAATAGATCTAGAAATATGTTAATAAATGTGTCCATAGTCATGGATACCATGCATACTTTGTGAAATTCTTTCACTTTCCTGTCGAAGAACCTTTTCGACATATATTTTTCTTGGAATTTTTTTTCGAAGGTATCCTAGTGTATTTCTCTTAGCTCATATTTCTTGGCGTGTTTTAAATCTCTCCACCATATTGATGTCATTCCATTGAAGTTAAAGATGACAAGATTAGCCTTCATCCCACTTGAGTAATTATGAACCTGATTATTTTTGCTCATGTTCAGCAACCACTCTTCAGCCTTCTCCCAGTGTTTACTTCACATTCAAAGGTCCAAGCTATTATTTTTATAAACCCCCCCTGAATACTATCATTGCTTCTATGTTTCTTTCTTCGGGGAGAAAGAGAGTCATTACTGGAAGGAATGTGATGATCTCCCTTTAGTGCTTCAGGGATACGTTCCTATTTTTCTTATTTTCTTGGGATGTTGTCTCATTTATGGTAAGGTTCTCTTTTTGATATTTTTGTGGACTCGATAGGTTTCCCTGCGAGATTCCTCCCATCATATTTCTTAGTAATGCTTCACTTAGTGATTGTTCTTTTCTTTCTTTCAGACTATCTTCTCTAATACTTTGAACACAATTCTACTTGAACACTATGTACAGTCTTCAAAATATCAGAATTTAGCTCCACCACTAGTTCTTCTTCTGGGGTGAGGGTATGCATCCTTCCTTGAAGGCTATTATCTTCCTTAGTGTTCATAAAATGAACTGTTCAGTAAACAATTTCATGAAATTTCCAAAATTTTAAATAACAAAATTTTTTCCTATTAGTAACAAATTTAATACCATACTTTATTTTCCTAGCAGTAAATGCTTGGTGCACCCATAGGTCTCTTAGTATTGAAATTGGGCTCTGATACCACTTGTAATGTCCCAAAAAATCGAAAATAAAAAAATATTTTATTAGGTTAGTAAAAACTACCTCAACAGAACATTATTCGACTTGCAGAAATATATCGTACACTACATGTACCACTGTTTACTTGTAATTTTTTCTTATGTTCTATCATTTTACTTTTAGTCATTAATATTGATGTATTTTACTTATGATGTCGTACTGTTGTTTACTGCTTATTTCTTATGATTATACATTTGTCGCGTAATTGTCGTTACTTGATTATATGCTTTGTCCTTTCTGCATAGTCTTACTCTTTATTTATAAAGTCCTAACTTAAATTTGTTTGTGGAAACAAAGTTGTAGGAGTGACAGGAAGCGTTCTCCCATGATGGTCTAATAGGTCAAGCCACTTACTTGTTTGTAGGCTTACTTAGTTCTTCAAACTAAGGAACCTCTTTTATTTCATATGCACATCATACTTTGCGATGGATTCATATGTAAAGAGGACTGAATATCTTGATCCTAAAAGACCTACTACTTATTTCTACGGTTCCTTACCAACTCATATTTATAACAAGGTAAATATATTTTCGTCAATTTAGCTATCACAGCTAAATTTCCTATGCACTACTCACACTTCACTAGGGTTTACGTTTCATCTTTTATATCTTAGTATATTTACTTTATATGTTATTTTATTTAAAAATATTAACACAACCTATGTTTTCTACTTGCAGGTTATAAACATGGCTTAAAAACTAGACCTTTGATTTTTATAAAGCTTAATTATTCACATCGCATATTTCATATGCCATGTTTACTAAGAATTAAGCTTAGGGAAAATTCATTGTATTAAGGCTTTAAGCCTACAGTTTACATGTTACCTATATTACTTATGCCTTGTGGCTTTGACTTTATACCATGTATGGACTATGCATTAAACATGACCTTGTAATGTTTTAAGACCTATGTTTAAATATTGGAGTAGCGAATATACCATATGGTTGAACCATATACGTTGGGGTTTTAATATTTGCATGGGGATGGAGACTAATGTTATTGCGATGATACCAAACTATGGCAAAGTGGGTTGTTAGCTTTGATAATGGATACCGGTTGGTGCCATTAATGCATGTTGGTTTTCATGGCAACCCAAGCTTAGGGCTTGGCTCATGATGGAATTTTCATTTCCCTTGGTTGTTTGGGGTTTCGTCTTGGCACTGTGCAGGGGAAAAAATGGACACGACTACTAGTTTTAATGAAGATATGCTTCATTGGTCTTGTAATAGTAGTTGATGTTTATCTTTTTTGCTTATAATGGGTCCATACTTCTGATCTTTGTTTCTCTTGGGTGTTTTGCGGGTGCCAAGGGTTGGTGAAGAGCAGCGTGGCTCAATATTTTTCGTTTGGTTTGAAGGTGGTGTCAACATGTAAGGTAATCCTTTCCAAACAAGCCTATGCTTGTTGTCTCTCATCCTATCTATGTTTTGTTTTCGTTGTTTGGTTTGGGTATTCTCTTTGAGGTTTGGATGAGCCTTCGGGCCTATGTAGGTAGACTTGGTTTTTCATATAATTTAAGTCCTTTAATATGTGGATGTGATTCATGGTTGCCTCCAAGCTCTATGTATTTAATTTTGTTTATGCAAACCGTATTATGGATTGGGGATTTTATGCTTGGGCAACACCATTTCTTGGAATAGTGCCAAATCCAATGGTGCGACCATGTAAAACTTGAAATGGCTTTACTGTGTAAATATATATTGTGTTTATGAAATGGAAATGGTTATTATGCTTACAGGGTATGTGTTGATTTATTTCCACACTATTTGTTTTCTCCATGGTTTAAATATGTCATTTTCATTAATGGACTATGTATAAATGGTTTATTTAGATCTTGGCTGCAATAAATGTCATCGCATGGGTTGAGGCCATGCCGTGTATGGCATGAGGCCTCCCATGATAGCTATGATAGCTTCATTTGTTCAATCCTTTTCTATGTCTATTTAATTGATTGATTATGGAATGTGGAGAAACCATGAGTGTGAACCCATGATTTCTCTCCTTATAGTTGGTGAAATTGTTGGCAGTGTAACTTTGTTGTTTATATACATACTTGTGTATTTTATTTTAAGTTTTGGTTTGGGTGAATGCTATGCATAGCTTAAGGGGTTGTTTAATTTACTCTTATCATTTTCTTAAGGTGTAATGTGGATTGTGTAAGAACCTAGGTATAACCCAGAAATGGCTTCGTCATTGTATGTTGAATTTAAAAAGGGACTGTGTAATAATTATTTTGGCCGAGTCTGTGATTATAGCATAGGGATAGTAATGTAAGCCTCACAACTTAGCTGCATTGTATTTGTTTGTTTATTAATATTATTGTGGTTATTATAATGAAGCTCGCATCCATTAGTATAGCATGGCCTTGGTAAACAAATATCCAAGAGTTTTAATATTGTTTTGTGGTAGATGTAATGAGTTGTAATTTTAAATATAGATGTGAGTTGGGGTTTGAATTCCCACGAGATTTGATTCCTGTTCACCTTGGTAATTACTTTGGTTTATACAGATATTTTTGTTAGATTTTTATCCTTCAATCTAGCATTATGATCTTAGGATCTTTAACTGAAAGAATAACATGCACAACAATAAAAATCTAGAGACAAGAGATGCAAAGAATTTTCCTCAAGGAAACCATAAAAGAGAAAATTGTGCAACTCCCTCAGAGATAGAATCAGCACCAAAAGTAAAAACTGAAAACATAAACATGATCTCCCGACAACAGTAGTCTCCCTCTTGTTACAGCAACTTCTCCTCTCACTCATGCGCCCCAATGAGTGAGTGTGTGTGTGATAAATAGGGAGACTCAGTCACTATTTATATTCTTTCATTTACTTAAAACCCACTCCAACATGTCGGCCTCACTTAACAATTACTTACTAGAGTCAACATCTCTAGGAGTGTCTAATAACCCTAGTGCCCCACAACTTATGCGGACTTTTCCTCCTCCGACCAATAAGAAGGGTTATCCTTAACACAATGGTGGGAACTATTTCCTTGACTTACAATGACTCACCTAGGGTCGAATTCTCGAGGATAGTCTAATAACCCTAGGACTTTAACCCTTGACCAATAGGATGGTTACCCACAATGACTTGACATGACTTGCTTACATTATAGAAACATCCCAGAATAAACATCGTGGTATGAAATGACTTAATTACATTATAGACACATCCCAGAATAGACATCAAGGTACAATACATAAGATATACAAATGAATACATTTCGAGGTTACAAATAAATCAACACTCCCTCTTAACTAGGAAGGAATTGTCTCGACACAATTTACCAGCACAAGTCTTCTTCTCTGTATCATCTGGATCATCATCGAGTCCTCATCATCTTTATCTTCAACTCATATCCATCTTTAATTCATCTTAATATTTAATTCATATTCATCATCGGATCTAGATCATCACTTGATCCAGATCATCATCACTGGATCTAGATCATCATCACTGAATCTAGACCATCACTCGATCTGGATCATAACTGTTGGATCATCACTGTTGGATCATCACTACTGGATCATCATCACAGGTGCTATCTCCTGATTCTTCTCGTCACAAGAAGTTCTTTAGAGCCAGCCCTTTTTCATGCTGGTTTTAGGCCTAGCCTCCATGTAGTTCTTTTCCAGCACTTATATATGACCCTAAGTCAAAATGACCCGCCAAGCACTTACATCTGATCATGTAGGAACCAATTCTATAGTCATATCAGAAAGGCATGCCCAGCACTCACATCTGACCATGTGGGAACACCTCCCACAACTATGTCAAAAAGGCCCAGCACTCACATTCGTCAACCAATGTCAGAAAGGCTCAGCACTTACACTCGACCATGCGAGGAACCAATCGTCCATGCTGAAAGGATCTACACTTACATCTAACAACCAATGTCATAAACTCTCAGCACTTATATTCGACCATGCAAGGAACCAATCCTTCATGCCGAAAGGGCTCTGCACTTACATCTGACAACCAATGTCACAAGGGCTCTGCACTCACATCTGATCATGTAGGAACCAATCCTATAGTCACATTAGAATGGCCCTCAGTCCCAAACTGAGATTTCCTGGTAACTAACCAGGTGCCTCCATTCCAAGAATGGAATTTAGCGCTTATATCTAATCATGTAGGAGCCAATCCTATAGTATCATCAACATGGCTTAGCACTCACATCTAACATGGAAGGAACCAATCCTCTCACCATGGCAGAATGGATCAGCCCTTATGTGTAACCATGGAAGGAACCAATCCTCTCACCATGGCAGAATGGATCAGCCCTTATGTGTAACCATGGAAGGAACCAATCCTCTCACCATGTCATAATGGCTCTAAATCTCATCATTTCCCCTTGGAGGGAACCTCGATCTGGAGAATTCCAAGCTTCTCCTTGAAGTACTCAAACCTCACTTTGGCAATTTCTAACATAGAATCACATCAGGGATGATTAGATTCAAGGGTAACCTGCGAGCTTTTCCAGGACTGATTACATCCGAGTACAACCTACAAGACCATTTACATCTGAGAAACCTATGAGCTTTGCCAGGATTTATGCTCAGAAAACCTATCTCGTCAGCTATGCTAGAAATCCCTCTTTTGAGAGATCTCGATCTGGATCAGTGCTTCTCTCTGTATCATACAAAAATGCAAGTCAGATCAACCAAATCAAATAGTAGTTTTCAAAAGAAACATACTACCACCAAAATAGGCATTAGAGGAAATTTCAACTCAAAATGGGCCTCCTAAAATGAACTAATAAAATAATAGTTAAAATAATAAAATAATATTTATTAATTTTGGAGGAAGAAAAGAAAAAAACTACTTTTTTGTTTGTATTTTTGACATATCTCCCCATGTTTTTACTCAAATTTCGATCGGGAGAGCTCGTTGGATGCGGAATTAAATTCCAAATCCAACGAGTACCCACTTGGCATACTTTTGATGGACCCCTCTACCCCAAAAATAAGAAATACCTGAAAAAATGGAATGATGACATCATCATTCCATTTTTTCAGGTATTTCTTGTTTTTGGGGTAGTGGGGTCTATCAAAAGTATGCCGAGTGGGTACTCATTGGATTCAAAATTTAATTCCGCATCCAACGAGCTCTCCCGATCTAAATTTGAGTAAAAACACGGGGAGAAATGTCAAAAATAGAAACAAAAAAGTAGTTTTTTTTATGATACCTATCCCCAAATTTATATTAAAAAAGTGTTTAAGACCTATACGGTATTTCAAATTTAAAGCAATTTCATTGGCTAACACATGATGACATGGAATTTGAATAAAATTTAAAAGGCCCATTTTGAGTTGAAATTTCCTCTAACGAAGTGGCAACATCTTTTGCCTCAACTGTACTTAGCACCATGTAGGACTCTATCCTACCAAACCAAGAGATCACACTTGATCCCATACTGAAGTAGCACCTTGAAGTGCTCTTTGTATCAATGGCACTTCCTACCCAATACGAATCCACATAACCTTCCAGGTTAATCTTCTTATTCACCTCATACTTGAGCCCATAGTCAACTATATCCCTCAGATACCTCAGAATATGCTTTGCAACAATCAAGTGAACATGTCTCAATGTGTTCACAACAAAGCAAATATCTGGCCGAGGCATCACTCAATAGCTTCATGTTTGATGCCATAGGTGTGGTCATGGCCTTTCATTCCATCATCCCGAACCTCTTCAGGATCTCTACTGCATACTTCCCTTGTCCAAGGAATATTCCATTTGCATAGTGCCACACCTCCGTGCCTAGAGAAATAGTGCATTGACACATAACAAAAGCATCACTGGTCGTCCGCCTTCAACCTTGAAGCAAAGGTTGGAATCCACTTTACTCTTAATAAATCCTAGAGTCATAAGTAATCTGTCCATCCTGTCGTACCATGTTGAACCTCAGGATCTTCTACAGTCACTTCCTCTCAAGCATCATGCTCCCTCTGTCTTCCATACTCTATGTACTAAAACATTATGTACTAGAGTGACAAGTAGCTTCCTCTGCTACTAACATTCTATGTATCCATGTAGTGTCACTAGATACCAAGATCCTCTATCTTTGAAAGCATTCTTCTCACACCCATCTATGAGCTTGTCATAGTTTATCAACCTTGTAGCAAAGATTCAGATCTTCATCAAGTTCATCATGTATGTGTTATCCCATGGGTGTCTTCTGAACTTGTACAAGGCCTTATTTTATTTGCACACATCATTCTACCTGTTATGTGTCTCAAATTCCACTAGCTGCAAATGTCTCTTTGTAGTCTATGCCTTGTATCCCATGATGTTTCCATCTACTACATGATGGAACTACAAACATTCCTTCATGTATCGATACTGCATCCTAGACATCATTCTTCCTGAACTAGTCTTCCCTTTCTTCTTGGTTACTTCTTCATGGCTCGAAGGTTCTGCATCAATGATGCCACTGTATTTTCTTTCATTGAAAGAAGTGTTCAGTTCAAAGAAGAGCCTTTAGTAGCAGTTGAAGTTAAAGAGTGTTCTTCACCACCAGATCCATTGATTGTAAGTGGAGAGACTAATGAGTTTGTTGATTCTGATATGTTTGATAATGATTATTTGATTGCAAATCCTAATATTCCTACAAGACTAAAATGGGCAACAAATACCATTCATGCAGCTGGGGAAGTAGCTGGAAATCCTAGTGACACTAGGAGGACTAGATCTAAATTTAAGAGTTCCCTTTGTTTGAAAGATCCTCTATTTGCTGATAAGTGCTATATGATGGTTGAATCATATCCAAATACATATGAATATGCAGCAAATCTTCCAATATGGCAAACAACCATGAAAGAATAATTCATCTCACTCTAGAAGAACAACACTTGGGAACTGGTTGATCTTCCCCTGAGGAGGAAGTTAGTTCAATGTAAGTCAGTTTTCAAGACTAAGTTTGTTGTTGATGGTTCAAATTTGAAATATAACTCAATATTGGTATCCAAAGGCTACTCACAAGTACATGGTATAGACTACAATGAAACCTTTGCACTAGTGGAAACGATGGACTCCATAAGGCTAACTTTAGCCATTGCAGCTTCGAAGCAGTGGGAGGTACATCACATGGATGCGAACTGTGCTTTCATAAATGGAGATATCACTGAAGATATTTACATCCAGCAACCTGAAGGTTTTTCTTCTAATCCATGTTTAGTGTGCAGGTTAAAGAAATCATTGTATGGGCTCAAGCAAGCCCCCAGGGCTTGGTATGCCAAGATTGGTGGCTTTTTGCTATCACTGAGTTTTGTTTGATGCAAGTCTGATCCTAATTTCTATTTGAAGCTTATTCTTGGTTATTTGATGATTATTTTCTTGTATGTAGATGACCTTCTGATTACAGGAAGTTCAAAGAAAGATATTGCCTCCTTTAAGGATGCAATGAACCATTCATTTTCTATGACATATTTGGGATTGTTGAGCCAATTCTTGCGTCTCAAAATTGCTCAATCCCAACATGGAATAAAATTACATCAGTCCAAGTATGCTATGGATTTGCTGAACAAGTTCAACATGAAATATTTCAATCCAAGCAAGACTCCCTTCCTTTCAGGAGTTAAGCTTGAAGAAGCATGTTCTTCTCCTATGGTAAATAATACACTATATAGGCAGTTGATTGGGTGTTTGATTTATGTTACAATCACTCGACCTGATATATATTATGCAGTTAGTATGGCTTTGAGATACATGGATGAGCCTCATGAAATCCATTGGAGAGCAGCCAAAAAGATCCTAAACTTTGTTCAAGGAACAATAACTCATGGGATCTTCTACAAAGCAAAATCTGATCTTGATTTGATTGGGTTTACTGATAGTGATTGGGAAGATGACAACACAGATTGAAAGTCTACATCAGGATATGTGTTCATGCTTGGAGAAGGACCAATCAGCTGGTAAGGCAAGAAGGAGAGTTCCATAGCACTGTCATCTACAGAAGTAGAGTATAGAGAAGTTGTAAATGCAACAACTCAATGTTTGTGGTTGCAGGGGATACATGGATACTGTGGTTTCGAATTAGAGTTTTCAACTATTATCTACTATGATAATTAGAGAACCATTAAAATATGCAATGATCTAGTTTATAGGCAACGAACCAAGCACGTTGATATCCATATGCATTACATCAGACAACTTGTGCATGATGGCACCATTGATCTACTCTTTTGTGCATCTTAAGAACAAGTAGTAGCCATATTCACCAAAGTTCTTTGTAAGAAGACCTTCAGCAATCTCAAATAACTACTACAGATTTTTTATCATCCTATGAAGCATGATTGATGACAATATTTCCAAAAATTTTGTTTTTCCTATCCATGTTTAAGGGACGATTTTCCCACTGTGTTTTTGCCTCTTGCCTTGGTTGTATGGAAAAGCAGTATGTAATGTGTGACTAAGCCTTGTTTCTAGGACCTATAGTTTTCTAATATTTACTTATAAATTCAGGATTAAGGGGGGGTGTTAGAATAATCAACCCATAGTTACCTACCTTAGACATTAATTTTAATTATTTTTGTCTTATTACCTAGTTTCCTAGATTCCATTCTATGCTAGTTTCCTTCTACAAGTCCTAGAAGTAAACACATGCTAAAAATGAGTCATGGAGTTCTTGGAAAACATATTCGAAACCCAATTTAGCATGTATTATTTATTCTAGATCCCCCAAAGTGCATATCTCCTTTTTCTGAAAATTTGCCTTGTTTTATTCTGATTTAAGGCAAAAGGAAAAGATAGACTAGGTGTAGTTGACCTGTTTTTTGCCCACATCATCCTCCTTTTTCTCCAAATAAAAGCATGTATGAGTTGTATTTCCATCCCTATTTATATTTCCCACTTGACTTAGCAAATCCGTGAGCATCTTCATATATTTGGAAACTACTTTACGCACCTATAGAGGATTTGACTAGATTTAGTAAGCCTACTTTTCGACTATTTTGAATGTCATCTTTTTGCATTTGATTATCTCATGTAATATATATTGCAGCAGCCTGTTACTTCACAAGGTTGGATATTGTACACTTATTGAATACATATCAATGTTATGCTCCAATTTCAGTCTCCTTTGCTATGAATTTTGCATGATTGATTAGCAATTTTGTGAGTGTAATTGTTCTATCTCTTGGGTTCAATTTCCACATGGGATTTCTGTAGCCATTACCCTTTCTGTAATGGAAGTGGTATTTCGTCGATATGTATTTTATCACTGGTCTACCAAAAAGTAATAAACAAAATGATTCTATCTTTGTAGTAGTTCACAAATTGTCAAAAGAAGCACACTTCATTACAGTGAAGTCGACCTACAAGGCAGTACACATTGCCAATATATTCTTGAAGGATGTATTTAGATTTCATGGGATAGCCAAGGAAATCATCTCAGATCGAGATACAAAGTTTACTAGAAACTTTTGGAGATCTTTATTGTACGGATTCAAGACACAGTTTAACTTTAGTACTGCTTATCACCTACATAAAGACGGGAAGAGAGAAATGGTAAACCATATTGTTGAGTACATGGTTAGGATGCATGTCCTAGAAAACCCCACCAAGTGGGAAGACTACCTGCATCTGGTAGATTTTTTGTATAAAACGGTTATCATAATTTCGCCAACATGAGTCCATTTCAGGTTCTTATGGAAGTAAGTGTAGAACACCGGTTACTTAGGACAGACCGATTGATCAGCTCATGTAAGGACCTGATTAAAGTACTTGGAACAATTGGTTACCATGTTCTAGGTGAACCTTAAGAAACACAAGACTGCTAGAAAAGCTATGGATATAAGAAAATAAAAGATAAAGATTATGAAATAGGCGACTGTGTCTACTTGAAAGTAAAAGCAAATTGGAGCTCATTGAGCTTGGGAAGGTGTGATAAGTTATCACCTAGGTTTTGTTGACCCTTTGAAATACTGGTCAAGAGAGGGCCAGTAGCATATGAACTAGCGTTATCCACAGACATAAGAGTCCATAATGTTTCCCATGCATCATTATTAAAGAAATATGTTTATGGTACTAAACGTGTGATTGCTTGGTCCTTATTATAGGTGGAACCTAAAGGGGAGTTTTCCCCTGAACCTATTCATATATTGGATGAGAGAGAAGTGCAGCTCATGAAGTGCACCATAGTCCAGTTGAACGTAAAATGGAAGCACTTCAAATCCAATGAGGCTACTTGTGAGAATGAAGCCACAACGAGAAAGGCCTATCCCACCTTATTTCATGATTTCATTTTGAGTCCTTAAAACACTATTGATGGTGTTTTTCTAAGTGGGGAGGAATGTAATATATTGAATTTTGGACCTAACACTTATGGCCATGAGCCCTATTGATTATGATGTTACCATGATGTTTTATTTTGATATACTGGGTCAAAGACCCCAATGCATATGAACATAATGATTTGTTTGATATACTGGTCATAATCCAAATGTAAATGATGTATATATATATATATATATCTTTGCTTGTGTTGGGCGTTGACCCTGAACCACATGATTGATGAGATGTTTTTTGTTGAGCGAGGAGCTCTCGAGCACATGGGAAATTGATGTTTTGTGTTGAGAAAGAAGCTCTAGAGAACAAGAGTACTTATATTTGTGTTGAGTGAGAAGCTCTGGAGCACATGAGTTTTGAAACATTTATGTTGGGCATAAGTCTTGGAGCCTTCAATGTTGATGTTGAGCATAAGCTCTACAACATAGGATCCTTGGCCATTGTATCCCTAGGTGTATCCTACAAGTAAATCTTAGCATTAGTGTTGAATGAGGAGCTCTGGAATTGCATTAATTTTGTAACTCATTGTTTATAGTGTTGAGTATGGGTGTTGGATAAGCGCTAGGAGTTATTGAAAATAATTAATAATTCCCGAGTGAGAACAATTGATATTGATCTCATCTCACTTATTTATAAGTTATTAAATTAAATCTCAAATTTCTATATCTCATCAAGTACTGAAGAACTACCATGCTATATGAGGGAATCCAACATGTAAGGATGTTTAGAGTTTCTTAGCCTAGTAGACCTAACCATCTACATGATGACCTTAATGAAGAAAGTGTCATAAGTCTAGGTATCACAATATGTGATAACCTAAGACAAATGGTAACAAATAATATATTATTATATATTTTATACAGAGTGTGTATAAAGAGTACACATAGTAATAATAAATTAATAATGTAAGAAAGAAGGAAAAGTTCCATCTATTATTATTATTACTAAGCAAAAATTAAATATTATAATACGTACAAAGGTCCAATTAGGAACTAGTTAAAAGTTCATAAGTTAAAATATTAAAAGCACCTAAATTAAATAAAAAGGGTTAAATCAAGAAATCAAAGGATTCTTGATTTAATTGCCGCTTTGACTGAAAAGTCTATCTATAGAGTCCCAATCCAAAGACATGGTTGGGGATCTCTTCCATATTTTTCGAGCCATTATTCTTCCGGAGAGAGTTCTTGGAGAAAATTTTCCTAAGAGAAAAAAAGGAGAACTGATCCAGACTTGATATACCAGTTAGGGAAGCCTTACCTTAGGAGTTCTAAGCTACTTACATGTTAGAACTACCTCAGGGGAATCTGGATTAAAACCAGGAATGGTTCCAGGTCATGGTTGGGTGGAACGTGGTAGTTCTGAAGTGATTTAGTCATCTATATAGAGGTCATATTTCCCTATGAATTGTTAATGTTGGGTAGTTGAGTGTTCAAGTTTCATCCATTAGAAGAGATTCACTTTTTAGGTATGAGATTCTTGACTTCCTATTTCATTATCTAGAATAAGTGTTGGTTAGATTATGCAAGTGTTTATATTATATTTATAACCCTATGTACCTTTGTTTTTGTGTCAAATTCTGTTAGGGTTTACATTTTAATTATAAACCCTAGGCTGTAATTTAACTTGTGTGTAAGAATTATCAAGGGTTTTGTTCTTTCAGTTTTACTTCTGTATTTTCATTTACAGCTTAAACTTTGGGTTCCTAAGACATAGGAATTATTCTAGCAGGGCCTATCTATTTATTTTCCTATGTACTCTACTGTGAGATTTCATATTGCCAGTAGAGATATGTTTAGAAGTAAAATACTATTTCAAATTTAGATTTAAACAAAACATAAATATAAAATATAGTTCACTAATACCATGTATAAAAAGAACCCTAAACCATTTAAAGCAATATTATAAACTCAATATTCTACATCTAAGAATAATCATAAATCCAAAGTATTAAAGCTAAGATAAAAACCAGTGAATACCTCTTAGGGTATGTATCATTACATTCCTACTAAGAACGGGAATAGACATTCTCATTCTTCATTAAACAAATATTTTCATAAATAAAATCTACAAAACAAGTATCGAGACCCTCTAATGGTCCATGATTTATGCTTCACCATTAATCCATAATTAAAACAAACTATATATTATTACTATCAACTACATCCATGGGTTCGTAATACAATAAAACAATTATCCACATAAATAATCCATTGCAATTATAATAAATCAAACCATTAAATATTTACAAATAAATTTATAAATCGCATGCCATAATCAAAAGTCCCTACACAAATAAAAACAAACATAATATCATTTATAGTATTCATTTAAAACAAATATAATTGCATAGAGGTCTCGAGATTGATTCATGCAGGTATTTAATGCCAAATCACATCCATATGAATTAAACCCTCATCATCGTAAATAGCCCAGGATTGACTTCTGTAGGGTCTATTTTATTTACAAAACCACAGTGACCAATCCTGTAGGATTCGATACCTAATTTCTACCTCATGCCATAATTTTTTTGCACCAATCAAAAGCCACGCTATATTACATATACACAGGCTGTAAATATAACATAAACTCTCTACACAATGGTCAAAAGACAGATATAAAATATACACATTGTAATCTATGTCCCTCGGCCTCTTTCATAATCAAATTGTTAAATAAAAATACTAAGGCTACAAACCCTGTCAACGAAATAACAACATCGATGATTTCCAACAAAAGGGTACACCCATAGTCGGCCCTCATAATTTTAAATAATCATCATAAACATAAATAGGAAGTTTGTATCCAATACCCTATCACAGCTACAATGGTGGAATGCGAACTCCATATATGACATGCCCCCCAAATCCATCAACGCTTTCACTCATACAAATAACGCAAACAATAGATGCGAAGCCACATAGTCCGGTAATAACCATAAAATAAAATAAAAAATAGTATGCAATTACTGTTTAACATAATCATTATCAAAATAAATAAGAAGTTACACGGTTTTTCGTAACTTGGTCATTGCACCATTGCAAGCAATGGTGCTACCACCATTACCATAACATAAATTTACATACACATATGCATAGATGCGATAAGTTACCAAGTCTCGTTTCCCTATAGAGTTCCCATTAACATTCAGAATATACATTCAAGTTCTTGCTCAAGGGGATTTAAAACCCCAACAAGCAAAACCCCAATCCTATCGTATTACCAAATGCAATGCTATTAAGTTAGAGTCAAACCACATTCCAAAACGCAGCCATTTAGAAACCAGAGAAAAATAATCAAAACCTAGAATGAGTGTTAACACAGTTGTAACAACAAATAAAATGAGGGGACAAGTAAACACTTGATACAGTGGGCTTACTTGAATTGCGTATGGCTTTTCCATAGAGCCACCACAAACTATGACCCGGATTTTCTCGCCACACCCTGTAACCTACAATCACAGAGCAGAGACCATGAAGATAAGTATGTACATATCCAAAACAAATCATCAAAAGATGCTAATAAACCAAAATAGCCACATACATGTCAAGCCATTGAAATCACATCCATTCACATCGCGTAGGAGAATAGCACCAGTAGCAAGGCTTCAAATAAAACAACTATCTCTTGGGCCAATCCCTAAGCTTGGTTGCCTGTCTTCCCAAGGTGAATTGATGTCCCCACCATGGCCACCATTATAGCACGCTAGACCCATGATCATATAGTCCTCGGAACTATATCAAACCTTGTTACCAAATCAACGTAATGGTATAAACCCCACTATGCATCGAATAACTTAGGATTTAATCCGTAAGTCATTGGCATATGAAATATGCCATGGAATGTTTAAAGACAAGGTTTTACAAATGTGTTACACCAACCTTAAAAACCATATAGTAAAAATATTTTAGGGAATGAACAAGTACTAAGCCTTCACACCATAGTAAAGAAGCATCACATAAATGATAAATCTATGTCACACAAATAATAAGTGTAGTAGTGACCACGTCATTATCATAAATTTTGTAATAACAACAATAACAATCAGTGAAATGTCACTAGGATAGATTTGCAATGGTGATCACTAGTGACTAAAATGGTCAACATTTTCCATTAATATTCATAAACAGTTTTTCATCACCAAGTGCACCTGCACGCAAAGTTGACAAAAGTGCATTAGTTCTTCAAAACTACGTAAGATCAATGTGACAAGTAGAAACTGTTACCCCTCAGGTGGTTAGAAGGGAAACTAGTGTCGCCACTCCACCACTTTATCCATTAACAAAGTGAAGTTAGAATCATGTATATGACAGTAAGAACATATTATAATCCATGAAATACGTAACCAATAACTAACTTACAAATCAATGCATAACCATAGAAAAAACAATAATCAACATCATGACAACGTAAGTAACATAGTAAAACAGCATCAAGAGATATAGAAGTGGGACGTAAGAACATCTTACGACAATACAGTGCTACAAATATAGTACGACACCTTCCGTAAAGTTCAATTAATGCCCAACATTGGTATTTTTGACTAGCCTAATATTTTTTTTTTCAATTTTTGGGGACATTACATTGGTAACCAATTATTCAAAGTCCTTTAATAAGTCAGGCCCTATCATGAGCCAATCCACTAAGCTATCCCAAGTAACCGGTGTCCTACAATTTCATCCATAGAGTACCTCAAAGGGACTCATCTTGGAGGAAGTATGGTATCCGTTGTTATATGAAATCTTTGCAAAATGCAAGTAATCTTACCACTTTGTGGGGTTGTTTATGACATACATCCTAAGCAAGTCCTCTACAATATATTTTACCCATTCTATCTTCCCATCTGTCTGTAGGTGGTAAGCAGTACTAAAGTTCAACTACGTCTCTAATACAGAGAATAAGGATCTCCAAAAGTTTGCAGTAAATTTAGTATCTCGTTACGAGATGATTGTCTTTGGTATCCCGTGCAATCGAAATATCTCCTACAAGAATATATCAGCAATGTGTACTGCCTTATAGGTCGATTTCACTGGAATGAAGTGTGTTGATTTTGACAATTTTTCAACTACTACAAAGATAGAATCATTTTGATTCTTACTCTTAGGTATACCCCTAATAAAATCCATACTAATTCCATCCCACTTCAAATCTAGAATCATTAATGGCTGCAAAAATCCCGAAGGATGTTGGTGCTTAGCTTTGACCTGCTAGAATTCCTAAAATTTCACTATAAATAACGCTATGTGGACCTTAAATTAGGGAAAAAAAGTCTTTTCATGGCCGAAATCATCTTTTGATATCCTGGATACCCCACCTAGGGTGTCCAATGAAATTCTCCGAGGACACTGGACTGAATGTCCTCTCTTTCCATATCGTACAATATCTCCATGGACCATATCAATCCTATTTCATCTACCTTGTACTCTTTTTGTTGTTTGAACAACCTATCCTCTTGGACCTTCTTGAGGATTTCGGCATAGAAAGGGTCAACTTTGTTTTCCGTTCTAATCCTCTCATGTAAACGTGAATTGGTTTGACTTAAATTCACCTCATATATCATATGAGTTCGTCGGCTCAAAGCATCAGCAATATTGTTCGCTTTCCCCTTTATACGATTTAGCTCAAAATGGTACTCGCCAATGAAAGCCAACCATCTGGATTTCCTAGCATTCAGATTTGGTTGCTCAAATAAATATTTCAGAATCATATTGTCGGTCTTCAAAACAAATTTCCTTCCCATGAGGTAGCACCTCCACATCTACAAGGCTTGGATGATGGCCGCTAGCTCAAGATCATGGGTGGGATAGTTCTCCTCGTGCTCTTTTAACCTTCGCGATTCATAACAGATCGCCTAATCATTCTGGAAGAGGAATTTTTTGAGCCCTTCCTTCCTTGCATCTGTGTAGACAAACAAATCCCCATCAGGAGCTACAATTGGTAGTATCAGTGTGGTCGTCAAATTTTTTTTAATATTTTGAAAAATTTCCTCTCACTTAGTCATCCATAAGAACTTATTTTCCTTCTTTCGCAAAGTGTTCATGGGACAATCTATCCTCGAGAATTTCTCAATCAAATTCTGGTAATAACCAATTTATCCCAAAAAGGATCTAATGTCAATGACACTAGTAGGGGTAGGCCAATATTCTATTGATTTAATATTTTTCGGGTTTACAGCTATCCCCGTATCAGAGATGATGTGACCCAAGTACTGTATTTGTGGTTTGTAAAAATCACATTTACTAAACTTTGCATAGAGATGGTATTCTCGTAACACCTATAGCACTATGCGTAGGTATTCCTCATGCTCCTACTTACTCTTAGAGTAAACTAGGATGTCGTTTATAAAGAGAAAAACAAATTTATCCATGTATTTACTGAATATATTTTTCATCATACGCATAAAGTTCATGGGTGCATTGGTCAACCCGAATGGCATTACTACAAACTCGTAGTGGTCATACCTTCTATGAAAGGAAGTATTATGAATATCCTCCTCATGAATCCATATTTGATGGTACCCAGATCCCAGGTCAATCTTTGAAAATATCTTGGCTCCTTCTACTTGATTGAACAAGCCATTGATCCTAGGGAGTGGGTATCAGTTCTTGATAGTAATCTTGTTAAGCTGACGATAATTGATGCACATCTACATCATACCATCCTTCTTCTTTACAAAAAGTATCGGTGCTCCTGAAGGGGATACACTTGGTTGGATATATCCTTTCTCAATCAACTTTTGCAACTATAGTTTTAGTTCCACCAACTCTAGTGCAGTCATGCGATAAGGAGCCTTTGAAGTCAGAGCTTATCCCGGTGTCAGTTCTATGGAAAAATATAGGTATCATTTTTGTGTTAATCCTGGTATTTGCTCAAGAAATTTGTCCCTGAAGTCTACAAGAACTGTAAATTCCTCGACGTGTTGTTCTCTTTCATCTTTTATGTCTTGGATGTTCACTACAAATAGATTGCAGCCTTTCCTAATGCAGTTTCTTACTTGTAAAGTAGATATCTTATAAAAACTTTCTTAAGTATGACTTCAATCTTCACTTGATTCCCTTGGCTATCTGTACACAAGATTGACTTGTGCAAGCAATCGAACATGACATGGTGTTGTTCCAACAAATCCATGTTTATAAGTATATCATATGATCCTAAGAGTAGGATTTTTAAGTTTACTCTAGTAGGAAAACCATTCACATTTACCTCACAATATTTAACTATTTCCTAAACGTTTTGTTTCGCACCTGTGGTTAATTGCACTAGACAAGGTTTATCAGGTTTAACTTTGCCTAGTTTACATACATCAACAATTTTAGGTGGTACATAGCTCTGGAAAGCACCGGTGTCAATCGGTATTGCAATAGAATTGTTTTAGATCTTACCTTCTATCTCAACCATGGTATCCTCATGGTATTCATATCAGCCATCCAAGAATGCATAAATCTATGGTGTTCCAACTATGTTCTCTACCATTGGTTCTTCTTGTAAGTTGTGGAATACCTCATTGGTCTTGTTCTTACAGTCTTGGGAATAATGATGCCCTTGGAATTTCAAGCATTTGATTTGCAGCGCGCCAACATTGGATCCCCCATTTGTTGTTGTCCTGTCAGCATTTGGAGCTGGTACATATGGCCTTGTACCTATTTTTCTAAAGTTCTTATTAGTTGGAAACCTGTTGTTCTATTTTCTATAAGGTGGTGGGATAAAACCCGTTTTGCGGTTGTCAGAGAATTTTTTAGACCTGTTGTAATCTCACAGATCACATAAGGTTACCAATAATACATACCAAAACATACATACATAATAGAGACAAGAGATAAGAACAAGTAGAGGAAATAATAGATTATATTAACATGAGTGGTTCCGTACAATACAGAGAACTGAACCAAATTCTCATCTGGCTCACAAGTCTAATATATATGATTTACAAATAGTTACAAAATAACTACCTATCGGTTCGGTGAACCGACATGACCTTCGGTGACTGACCTAATCTCTAGTTTAGTCGGTCAATTTAATTGGTCGGCTGATCAACTAAGTCAGCTATTGTTCAAGTCGACATACCGACTTTCTCCTCTAACATCTCCCCCATAAAAAAAATGTTTCTTTGTCCCGAAGAAATAGGGAGGTACCAAAAAAATGCCTATCTAAGTAGTCGTTTGTTTCGTGCTTGTCCTTCATGAGCTATGCCGTCTGATTGTTGGTGTTTTCCGCATGTAGACTTCAACAATTGTTGGGGCTGTCACGGCTAAGTGATGTTGAAAATATGTCCAAATCTACAGTATTTTCTAAATGTCGATGGTGAGTGTAGTCTGATTTGATAGGATCGACATTTTTTTTGGCATGGAAAATTAAGCTATTCTTTCCATGTTGGGACCCATAAACTGGTCCTTCTCCTCTATAGTCTCTACAAGTCATTTCATCTATGGGAATATGTTGTCTACTTTCTCCATATTGGGGATGGATTGCGTCACCCACTGATGTGCTTTTCGCTCGAGTTTCCACAACTTGGATGTCTCAAGCACTATTTTGTCTTCTATTGTGCTTCTGACTGTCTCATCATTGGTTTTCCTTCTTTCAAGTGCTTGGATCCCTTGTCGGGTCTACCGAGTTTGTTGATAGACTTGCCCATATTAAGTAGGATAGTCTCACAGTACTTCCCCGGTGATGACAGACTCCTCCATGTGATCTTGCAATACTTTGTAGGCTTCGAAAAAGGATGTGTGCTATGCCATCAATAATCGAATGGTTTCTTCTTTCTTCTCTTCTTTTGTTTCTTGAATTTGTGCTTCTAGTGTCGACACCACACTTTCAAATAGTTGATAACCTCTTTCCAATAGTTTCTCGGTGTTGACCTCTATTGGTCCTAGTATGACAGACTAGACCAGGTCCCTGCACTTGTTAAGGAACTTAACTTGTTCTTTTCACTTCCTGTCTAGTTCCTTACATCTGTGTTGGTTCCTTATCTTCACTTCAACTGCTAGTGCTTCCAGTAGTTGTTCTATCTCTGGATCTCTCAGTTTGGTTGCATCGACCATAGTGGTCGATCCAACTAGATTGATGCAGACCATTGCTGGCTATCCATGATGGTCCTTCTTCTTTTTCTTCTTTTTCTGCTTCTCTACTTCGACTTGTTTTGGCATCTGTATACCTGCAAAAGTTGAGTTGGGATTTTCCATTTGGGGTGGTGGGATGACTATTGCCTCTGGTTGTTTGGATGCAAATGGTCCAGAAGTGGATGTGGTTGGTACTGATGGTTGTGGTCAGGTTGGTTCTGGTGCAGCTGGTTGGATTAGGGGTTTTGTGTCGGGGGGGTGGTGGTGGTGGTGGTGATGGAGTTGGGGAATGGTCGGGTGTGATTGGGTTGGTGAAAATGTGGTCGAGTGGTGGAATGTTGGTCTGAGGGGCTGAGTCGAAGTTTGAGAATAGTTGGTTGATTTCTCTGTTTATGTCCTTGACATTTTCTTCTTCCTCACCTTCATGCGGTTCAGAGGTTGGTAGGCGGGGTTGTGGTACAGTGGGAGTGATAGTCATGGTTTGATGTCCTATAGCTTCAGCTTGCTTTTTGGGGTTCCTTTTGAATACCGAATTTGAAGTCACAAAATTTTGTAGTCCTTGAAGGACTTGGCCAGGTTGTCCAAATCCACCATCTTCAAACAGGGGTGCTTTAGTGGATAGCTTCTATACCGACATGAATATCTAAAGCAGTTTCTCAATGAATGCCTGCAGATCTCTGACCCTATCAAATTTTTCTTTCATTGCATCCAACATAACACTCTTGCATAAGTCGAGTGGGCTTATCGAGAGTTGTTCCGGTGCCAACTCTTCAGTTACTTTTGTTAGGGATGGAGGGGGGGTTGTAGACACCAGGTCTACAACATTTTCAAGCGTCGACATGTGTGTGATTTTGGATTTCTTTGTTCGACCTTGTAATTCTCCTACCTCGAAAAATATCTAGAACTAAGTTTCCACCGGTACTTTATTTGTTGCGGCATTTTCAATTATGTTGATTTCCATAGCTCCCAGTTCTTCTTCATCATCTTATGACTCTGGAAGGAGAAGAATGCACTTTCCTTTCCCTTGTGGTTGTTGTGTTCTATGCTTCTTTCTTGCAGCTTCTATCTCTTTCGATAATTTTTTTGTAATTTTTTTGGTGATAGCATATTTTGGGTTGTCTGCTTCTGTCTCTCCCCTTGGCTCCTAGTTTGGGATGAGACTTTCTTCAGCCGGAAGGATGTCCTACTGCTTTCCATGTGTTTATTCTATCTATGGTTCTGCCCTCTATGCTATTGGAGGTTTGATGATGATTTGAAGTTGGCCAGTGTGTTCGACCAATGTCTCCTCCGACACAAAGGTTCTGATGTAGAGTCTCAGCTCGTAATCTTCCTCTTTCTCCTAGTCTGTTAACGCCTCCTCGATTGGGAAGTTAATTTCCTTGGCCTTCACTGGTATTGGTATTTTTGTTCCAGCTTGTAGACACAACTCTTGAAATATCCATTTGACCGACGGATAATAATTAAGGGCCTTTGCATTTGATTTAATGTCATGCATGTACCACACCGAACTATGGCCGAGCTATAACTGGATGTGGGACTTTTTGGGTAGAATTCGTCGAATGTTTTGAGGCACCCTCCATCTAGTCATGGAGACTTTTAGCTGTTGGAGCCAATTTTCCAACAGTACTTTTCTGTCTGCAAGTTCCTTCAATGTTTCTTTCTTGGAGAAGGCTTTAAATCTCCACATGTGGAATTTTGTCAGTTCTTGAAAACTTTTGTGTCCTTCTGGGAAAATATAATACATGACTATCCATAAGATAAGGGATGGGAACCTGAGGATTCCTCTTGTCTCTTAGCATATTTCACAGATGGTTTTGACCATTTTCGCAACATACTCAACCCATATGTAGATCTTTCCATTAGTCACAATGGTGTCGACTACTTCTAGCATATCTAACTTGAGGTCACTTCCTCAACCTATCAGGGTGAGTGTGATGGTTGTTATTTTGGCCTCGATCTGTGGTGTATGGGCTATGATTTGGCTGATCATCAACCATTTTGAGTTTTTTCCCGATGGTGACCTGGTTATTTATTCGACCAGTCCCTCCTTAATACCGAATGGTACTGGGTCTCCTTTGTTTGAGAGACCTGTCATCTTGGAGATGACTTCTCTAGGGATGTCTACCGGTTGGTAAAAATAGAACTGGCCATTGTGGTACCGGCTTATGATAAACTTAATGGTTGTTTCATTTGTGCCACTGAAGTTGGCCATAAGTAGTGCATTGACATATTTGAAGATGGTACTGTATTGTATTTTCTCGGCAGCTTGAGTAGGATTCTTGTCGATGTAATCCCACTCTTTTACCTTGGTCCACAGTTTTTTCCATGAACCCTCTTATACCTTAGCATTATTAATGTTCTTTAGCCTCCTGACTAAATTTGTTTCTGCAGTCTGTAATTCCTTGGCTTTGGCTGAGGCTCTAGTCTGTTTGGGTGCCATTTTGTCGATTTGGTAGTCGATTTCACTAAGGTGCCTTTTCCTTTCAGTCATTTAGTTGCTCTGATGCTCTCTTTGTTTGATTTTCAGTGAATGAACCTTCGGTAGTCCATTATTTATAGGGGGTGCATTGGATGTTCTTGTCGATGTATGTATTAATGGTGGACATGGTGTTCCAGCTGGAACACTTGAGTGTGCGTTAATGGTGAATTGGTTTCGGCGCTTCAGGTCATGAATGCATGATGGGACTATCAAGGTTGTCAGTTGATGTCGGTTGTAAAAATGGTCGATGGTTTTATGTCGATGCGCATGATTTCGGTTGTCGAAGTGGTGATTTCCTATCATATTCTTCTGCGTATAACAATATTATTTTTCTTTTTGGGTTTTGTAGATTTTTATAATTTTTGTCTAACGGTTATGGTCGCTATATATATATATATATATATATATATATATATATGTATATATATGTATATATATGTATACATATGTATACATATGTATACATATGTATAT
>LPNX011227249.1:69123-90385 GCA_001517045.1 Pseudotsuga menziesii
CTAATACGTTGGTATGTATCTCTTCGACAACGTAGGGTCCCATCCATTCTGTATGTAAATTTTTAGGTTTTCCTTTTACTCAACTATTGTATAGTACAGGAAGGTCTCCTACCGACAAGTTTTTGTTCTTGATGTTTCTGTCGTGTAATGATTTTTGTTATTGTTTCTGGATTTCTTGATGTTCCATCATGAGTAGTTGATGTTATTCTAGTTTACTTAGTTGCAATAGTTGGTCCTTTAGTCCTTGTTTAACATCGACATGTAATATTTTTGCAATAATAGGTGTCTGTTGTTGAAAGTGTAGTGGAACTACTGCTTCCTATTCATAAAATAGACAAAAGGGGGTTTGGTTGGTTGAGCATTTATATGATGTTCTGTATGTCCATAGTACTGCAGGTATCTTCTCATCCCAGTCATCCTTATCAGCATTACATATTTTTGTTAAACCTTTTGTTAATATTTTATTAAGTTCTTTAATTGCTCCATTCGACTGAGGATGGTATGTTGTACTCCGACAATGGTCAATTTGGAACTGGTTGGTTAGGGCTTTGATAGTTTTATTGATAAAGTGTGTTCCCTGGTCACTGATTAAGGTTAATGGACATCCAAATCTAGTAATGATATTTTCATAGATGAACTTAGCAGCTATCTTACTGGGACATTTGTTGACAGGTTCTGCCTCGGCCCATTTGGTCACATATTCAACTGCAGTGATGATATACCTTGCACCTGTCCTTTTTGCTAGTATAGGGAATGGTCCTATGAAATTTATGGCCCAAATTTCAAATGTAAAACTTGGGTTTACTGATATCAAAGGGATTTTTGTGCTAGGTACAGGTCGAGCTAATCGATGACATCTGTCACATTCACTTACAAAATTTTTGCAATCTTTGTAAAGTTTCAGCCACCATAACCCTGATTGTTGGATTTTCTTTGCATTTGTGTCTGCTTCGAAATTTCCTCCTATAGGTCCATAATCTACTTCATGCATAATGTTGTCTCTATCATGTTCCAATACACATCGTCTAAGGATGTCATCTAATCCCATTTTGTAAAGAAATCTATTTATAAGACTGTATGGTGCAACCTGCATAGCTAGGATTTGTTTCTTCTTTGTACTCATTCCTTCTGGTGCTTTTCCATCTTCTAAGAATTTAGATATTTCCTCTAAGTCTACTGGGACTACTTCTATCTGAAATAGATGTACATATGGTAAGTCATCGTTGACTCATGTCAGTTCCTCTCCTATCTCAATTCGGGATAAATGGTCGGGACCGACATTTAAATTACCTAGTCTGACAACAACTTCGAATTTGAATTCTTAAAATAGAAGTAGCCATCGACAAATACTTCCATGGTGTAGATGTTTATTGACAAGGTACTTAAGTGCTTGATGGTCAGTATAGAATATAAATGGGTTAGCTAGAAGATAATGTCGATATTTTTGTAGTGCAAAGACCATTCCTAATGCTTCTCTTTCTGTCGTTGAATAATTTATTTTAGCCTCATTTAATTTTATGCTACTGTAAACTATAGCATAATCCATTCCATCATCTCTTGGTTGAGTTGTTTTTTCTCCTATTGCTAGACCTGATGCATCAATATGAACATCGAATTTGATTGACAAGTTTGGAAACCTTAGGATTGGTTCTTTGACTAGTTTTATTTTAAGTGTTTCAAATGATATATGGCACACTTCTGTCCAGTTGAACTCTTTATCTTCCCTTAATAGTTGTTTTAGTCCATAGGTCATATCTAAATAATATCTTATGAATTTTCTATAATAGCCTGTATGACCTAGTAGAACTCTGACTTGTTTTGAGCTCACTGGTGGTTTTAAGTCGAGGATAATTTTGGTTTTTGCAAAGTTGACTGTAATACCTTCCTTACAAACAATGTGTTGTAGAAATATCCCTACGGGGGTCGCAAATATACACTTCTTGATATTTAGGACTAACTGGATTTGTCGACATTTTTCCAACATAAGTCTTAGCCACTTGCAATGATCTTTTAATATGGAGTATATTGTCCAATCATCAAAGTATACTGCCATGGTTTTGTAAATATACTCTTGGAATGTCTTGACCACAATTCTAGAGAATACTGCAGGTGCATTCTATAATCCAAAAGGTATAACCTTATAAGAAAATGAGTTGAATTCACATACAAATGTTGTCTTTTTCTAATCTTCTTTAGCTATTAGCACTTGGTTATAACATGAGAATTCATTAGTAAACGAGTAGCATTCATTTTCTGCCACCTCATTTAATATTTCATCTGCATAAGGGGTTGGAAATGGGTCTGTCAGTGTCTCCTTATTTAGATCTCTGAAGTCGACACAAATTCTTAGTTTGTTTGGATCATGTTTCTTAGGTTGGACTACCATTGGACTTGCCCATTCTAATTGGTCAATAGGGTAGATGATGCCTTCTGCAAGCATGTTATCAATTTCCTTTTTGACTATCTCTTTGTATTTGTGAGCTAGCTTATATGGCCTTTTCTTCACAGGTCGAACATCAAGTTTAGTGTCGATTTTCATTTCACCCATTTCACGGACTAAGCCTTTGAGGTATTTATAATCTCTAACAAATACATCTTGGAACTCCTTTAGTAAGTTCACTATCTCTGTTGTCTACTCTTCACTCGAGTAGTCTCCAATCTTTGCCATTTTTGGTCGATCATCATTTGAGATGTCGAATTATTTAGTTTTGAATTTAGCATCTAGCCATTCTAGTGCTTTGGCTTCATTGATTGGTCGACTTCCTTCTTTAAACTGGGATAATGTGGCTGGTAAGTTAGCAGTAGTCATACGGTCGGCTTTCTCCTTCTCGGTTGTTTCAACTTTAAACACAGTGCGAATAGGTTTGGTCATTTTAAAATGGTTTGATTTCCATCTAAATATTTTTCCTTCTATATTTTTGTTTTGTAACTGTCGTCTTGTTGAGTGTGGTATTGTCCCAGTTTGTATATTGTTACAATTCATTGTCTGTCGGTTGTCTTTTAGAAGTTTATTTCATGGTAGTTGTATAAATTCTTTAATCTATTTTGTTGTTTCAACCAAGTTTTCATTTTGTGGTATAAAGTTGAAATATTTAATGAAATTTTCTCTAAGTTCATGCCATAGGAAGGTTTCACCCCTAGCTTCTTTTATTTTATACCATTTGTTTGGTAAGTCGGAGAGGGTTGATGGAAACAGGTGTGGCCATGCCCGTTCATCCTTGTACCCAAGTCTTCTCCATGCCTTTTCACATGTCTTGATATGATCTTCTGGATTCTGTCCTTAGATGAATATAGGTATCTGAGCCTGTTTGGTTAAATTTTTTCCTCCAAACCTTTCTACAAAGTAAGTTGAAGCTATTTTCTAGGTCTATAGTCTTGTCTGATGGGTATCCCACCATCTAGCAGCTTGTCCTATAAAAGTCTCTATTAAACTTTGTAGTCAACCATGTTCACCAATATTTTTGGAAACTTGTTCTACATGCATGACTAGTGATTATGTTTCCTTATATCTTGGTATTTGTGTATTATTTACATTTGTAGGGTTTAAAGTAGGGTACTCCCTAATTTTCTTCTCAAATTTTTATGAGACAATGGATACTATGAAGCACTATTGGATAGGATTTTCCTGTACATTTTGGATAGTCTAACACCCTCTTTCTTGTGTTTTGTAGTTCTCGACTTCCCAATCATATAATTCCACGTTTGAATTATAACCAACTAAGTCTTAATTACCTAAGTAGAGTTCACCATATGTGTTAGGTTCTATGTAATCTTCATTATTTTGTATCTGATAAAGTTGTCGGATATCAACTTCTTCGTCGATAGGTTCTACCCAAGGTTCTCCTTGGGATGGATGAATAGGTAAAATGACCTTTTGTCCATTTCCTTTTAATTTGATTCTCTCTTTATCCAAGGATATTGATGCTTTCATCTTCCTCCCCCAAGGTCGACTGACTAACGCTGGGAAGAAGCTGGATCCTTCTTTAGGGTGAATGATTTTGAAGTCGACTTTGGTTGAGATTCCTTTTATAGTTGTATCAACATTTTTCCAGACTCTAATAGGTTCAATTAGGCCCTGGTCAACTAGTTTTAGGTATATACCTGACTCATGTAGTCGAGGTCTATCTAGTTGTTCCCAAGTGTCATGAGTCATGATGTTTACTTGTGATCCGAAGTCAAGTACAACTTGTCGGACATGGTATCCTTCAATTTCCAGGTCGACAAGTGGGTCGGCATCACTTTTATCTTTTTGATTTAGACTACAGATATTTTTTGTTTGTTTTTCTATGTTGTTATGTTTTATTTCATATAGGAAATCGATAATATGAGATACCGAGTTATATTTTTGTATGAGTTGTATTAACTCTTTTATTGTGTTATGTTGATTGTCATTAGCATCTTCTTGTCATGCAATTTCTTTGAATACATTTGTTTCCTCTTTATATGTTTGTTTTTCTTTAAGTGGATCAGTGTAGACATTTTTCTCTTCTATTCTGCCGATTCTTGGGTTATCACTTCCTATTTTTGTCCCTTGTCGAGTTACAATATGCAAATTATTTGTATTTAGTACATCACTTTTTTGCACACATGACAAGACATTAACATTTTTCCTTTTATTTATTTTTTCCAGCATGGTAGGGAAATCCTCTAATGAGTGATCCCCTACTCCGCAATGAGTACAAAATTTTAGGTTAGTTCTATCCTTGTATGGACAGTCTGCATGCCGATGTCCCTCCTTATAACATGTAAAGCATTGGATGGGTCGACGTGGTCGGTTGTCTCGATTTCCAGAGAATCGACCTCGACCTCTGTAGCCTCCATGTTGATTGTCATATTGGTGCTCATATCTTCGACTGTCGTATCTTTGATTGTTCTGATCATTTGGTAAGTTTTTTTTCTCATTATTTTGTGCAATTACAGTGATCTGGTAGACTACATGATAATTCTTTCAGTTCTTTAGGTTCAAATGGAAGTCAGCCGTGTTATGATTCTTAGTTTTGCATATTGCACACCAATATGCCTTGCCATTCTTTATGTTGAATGGGAAATCTTTTGTCAATTGGTCTCGATGCTCTTCGAAAATGTTGCAAAAACATTTTGTCTGTACTAATCAAATGTCCTGTCAGCGGGTTTCCCATCGACATTTTTTTTTTGAGTGTCCAGCCGTTGAGCACTTTGTGCACTAGATATCCTGACTTTTGAGGTTTAGTTCTTTTAGAGACTTCTGCATGATCTCAAGTTGTTCTTCTAGTCTATGATCGGTGGAGTATGCTGGTATGTCCTCATCCATTTCCACTTGGAGAGCTTTTGTAAGAGCATATTCATAAGACTTCAATGTCTCCAGACTTATGTGTCGGTGGATTTTCTAAGATAAGCCTGCCAAAAACCACTGGATTAATAATTCTTCATCAATAACATTGTCCAGTTGGCTAAGAAGGTATTTCCAACATTTATCATAATCGCAGACAGTTTCTCCTGGCTTCTGCAATGTTGTTTCTAGTTTCTTTGTAGCCAGATGTTTTGCATCTGGAGTTTTGAAAAATGATAGAAATTGTGCTTTAATCTCGGATTTGGTTGCTCGGGGTTTTCTTTCAGAAAAGGTCATTTACCAATTTAATTCCCTTTTCCTCAAGGCATTAGAGAACTGCTCCATATGTATGTCTTCATCCGTAACTTGGTTAGCCTCCCAAGTTGACTCACAGATGAACCAATGTTGTGTGGGGTCCTCATCACCCTCATATAAAGGAATGTGTGTTGACCCGTGAACCATGTCGAAATCACTGTCATTGATTTCAGGAGGTGGTGGTGGTGGAGGTGGGGGTGGGGGTGGTGAGGTTATTTGTTTATTCCTCTCTATGGAACTATTGTCAATAGAAATCTTGTTCTCGTCAGTTGTTTTTGTCGTTTCGTCTTCGACCAGCAGTCGATCGGTTTCGACCTCTTCTATCGATGTCCAACTACAATTATCTATCCATAGTTTTGAATGTTCTATGTCCTCCAAAGCTATATTTGGTAGGGGGGGTGCTCCTTCATGTGTCGGTAAAAGTAAGTGGATACTTCGGTTGGAGGGTACCGCTTGAATGGTAACCCAATTTCCTTCTTTTGGTCGACGGATAATAAGATGTCTACCAATGTATGTCTTGTTGTCTAGTTGACTCCATATACCAAAGTCACCAACTCCTATTCGGAGGTCCTCTTCGATAATGGCTTGTATCCGAGTATGCAGATCCAACGGAGATAGAGTTGTTCCTTCTTGGGGAGCTTCTAATTCGAGAGCTTCTTGCTACTCTATCCACAATTCTTCTTCCATAGTGGATGGCTATTTTTCCACACCTTATTTTTGTTAGTCATGACCTGAATCTAGAAGATTTTTTTCCTGGTCGGTCGCCCTAGTACTCATTCCTCTATGTAGCGCTAAGGCTCTTTCTCTTCTTTCTTCCCTTCTTTCCTGTCTCTCCTCCCTCTCTATTTTCTACAAGTCTGACATACCTTTGTGTGACACTGTCTTCTTGATTTCCTTTTAGTCGACTTCTCCTTACTGGTGATTGACATCTTGTTTTAGTCGACTAGAATCCACTCCACTTTATCCTGACATATGATCCCACCACCCCCACCCCCCCATAGCCTACTCGATGCTTTAGAAAGCTCGAATAGTTTAGTCTACTTGCTTAGGAAGTATTCCCGCTCCCTTTTTGCAGTGAATTTTTCCCACTTCTTTTGTTTTTCCGTCTAGTTAGGGTTTAATGACAGTTCGCGAAGTGATGGACGAGGCTTGACAATATGACCTACTCCCTTCTCTATTAGGAATTTAAACAGCAAGGTCAGTAAAGAACACAAGAATTTATCAGTGAGGTCTGTGTAGAATTTCTTCTTGATGGTTTCCATCGAAGTCCTTTCTTATGCTGCTTGTTCCTCACAAAATTCATCAGTGATATTTTCAAACCACTCCGACAAGTTTGTTCTTCCCCCACGAATCAGTTTTTCTAGCAATTGTTGATATTTAGTCCCTTCCAGCTTTTTCATCCAGGAGTTTCTTCAGACGTTGGGGTACTGATTCTACAAACTTCTCATGTGTCTCTGTAAATAATCTTGCTTTTGCTTGTGCGGTCGTTAATCTATTTCTTCATGTGTAATTCTACAAATAATTTGCAACTTTACGTTCCCACCAGTCCTTAATCTCTTGTTCTGATATCATCTGCTTGCATACATTTTAGACATGCACTACCGGAAATGGAACCAATGTTGTCATATCACAAATCACATAAGGTTACCATTAATACATACCAAAACATACATACATAACAGAGACAAGAGATAAGAACAAGTAGACAAAATAATAAATTATATTAACATGAGTGGGTCCATACAATAGAGAGAACTGAACCAAGTTCTCATATGTCTCAACAGCCTAATATATATGATTTACAAACAGTTACAAAATAGCTACATGTCGGTTCGGTGAATGGACACGACCTTAGGTGGTCGACCTAATCTCTAGTTTAGTTGACCGGCCAACTTAGTCAGCTGATCGACTAAGTCAGCTATCATTCAAGTCGGCATACCGACTTTCTCCTCTAATAAGACCCGTCTCTAATTTTGTTAATGTTCTCCTGCCTCAAGTGTCCATGCTCATAGAAAATCCTGGCTTTGTGTAAGGTGGTGTCAAAAGTTTTAGGCATGTCAAATTCAATCCTTTCTCGGAGGTTGGGAGGAAAACATCCGAAAAACTGTTGTATTTTTAATTTCTCATCCTTGATGTATGGAACATAATGCAACAGATCCAAAAATATGTTAATAAAAGAATCCATAGTCATAGATCCCATACGTAAATCATGAAATCTTTCACCTTTCTGTCAAAGAACCTTTTTCACATGTATTTATCTTGGAAAATATTGTGAAACTTACTCCACCGTATTTCTCTTAGCTCATATTTCTTGGTATGCTTCAAGTGTCTCCACCACTTAGTTGCTTTTCCATTTAAGTTATAGACTGCTAGACGTGCTTTCATTTCACTATAGTAGTTATGAACTCATAAATATTTTCTCATACCCAGAAGACATTATTCATCTTTCTCCCTTGTGTTCATCTCTCGTTCAAATGTTGGGGCTTTTATTTTTCAGAACTCTCCCTCGAGATTGTCATCATTTTTCAATTTCTTTATGCATGGAGAAACAGAGTGGTCACTAGAAGGACTATGATAATCTCCTTCTGGAGGTTCAGGGGTATGTTCCTATTTTCCTTCTTCCCTTGGGCTGTTAGCCCATTTATGATCAAAAATTTTCTTGAACCTCTCTGTGGTATTAGTGGGTTTTCCCTGCGAGCTTCCTCCCATCATGTTTCATGGCAATGCTTCATTAATTACTTCTTGTTCCTTTCTTTCATTCAGATTATCATCTCTGAAACTCCACAAGTCTACTTGGAGACTTTGTATGGTTTTCATTATATCATAATTTAGTTCCACCACATGTTCTGCTTCCTGGGTGGGGGTATTCAACTTTCCTCAGTAGTTGTTGTCTTCTCCAATGCTCATGTTCTAAATTGTTCTTTTAAAATCTTGCAATTGCAAATTTTTAATAACAATTTTTTTTTTTATGTTAGTTAACAAAATTTAAAAACATACTTTATTTTCTTGCAACGAATGCTTGGGATGCACATTTGGTCTCTTAGTGTTGAAATTGGGCTCTGATACCACTTGCAATGTCCCCAAAATTTGAGAATAAAATATTATTTTATTAGGTTAGTCAAATACTACATGAACTGGACATTATCGTAACTTATGCGGAATGTGTCATACTCTATTTCACTGCATTGTTTTGTTGTAAGTTGTTCTTACTTCCTTCTAGATTATTTTCTTGATGTGGTTATTAGTGTAATGCTATGTTTTCGTTATGTTGCTTATTATCCAAGTTTCATGGTTATGTATTTACATTTATGTATGTATGGTCAATTGCTTATGTATCGGTTATACTGTTTGATTACTATTTATGAATATTTTTTACTTAACTTGTATTGTCAAGGGGTGGAGCCGTGGGACTTGTTTCCCTTGTAAAAACACCTAAAAGGTAACTGATTTTACTTGTCTCTACAAGGATTACATAGTTATTATTGAACTAATGCATTTCTTTCTTTGTTTTGTGAAGGTGCACTTAATGACGAAAAACTGAGTATAATAGTGAAATAATACATACTGCATATGCTCACTATCACAGAGCTTGGATGATGAACAGACTTACAGTCCTATCCTAGTGATTATTAGTATAGTTTTTAGCACTGTTGTTTACAGAAGGATGGGTTTTATTATTCCTATGTTTGTACTGGTTACCATTGTTTCTGATGGCCTTATGACCTTGATTTAAGTATACTTGCACTTTGACATTTACATGGTATATAATGTATAGGGATTAATATATATTAAAGCATAGCAATATGTTTATCAAGGTGTTTGTGTATAATGTTGAAGGAACATGGTAAGCCATTCATGGCATATTGCATATGTCATGAACTATGGCTTAGTCCTAAGTCTATGATACCATCGTTGGGGTTTAAGGAATGCAAGGTGGATATTTGTTGCATTGCATTTTGGTGTGGCATGAACTACAGACTTTGGGTTTTGAACTCACGCAGTGTAAGACAGGGTGGCGGAGTTAATGCACCTTGGGAAATGGGGTTTTTAATCCCTAATCTTGGATTAGCATGAAGTTTTGGGTCATTTGTGAATTTGATGTGTGAGCTTTGTTCGACTCTTTGGTCTTCACTGTGGCATGAAGTTTGGAGTTTGTTTGCACTTCGAAGGTATGTCCTTCGATCTGACTTGTCTGCACTTGTTTTTTGGTTTCATCTAGGAGGCTTGGCATACTGCTCATCAATTTACATGGTTTGTTGTAGGTTGCAGGGTCCTTACAACGTGGGCTATGGGTCTTCCAAGTGGCCAACGCATTACCTTTTTCAGGTAAGTGCTATTGTAAACAAGTTGAAACTCGACCCTTCTTATGTGTGGGTGTTGGGACAGAGTGTGAAGCTCATCGTTGGATGAATTATTGGTTTGAGGTTTTAATAGTTGCGACTGGAAATGGTCTGTCTATAATTTCTTGTAAAGCATCTAGACATTTGTTTATCGTTAGTTGTTTTTGGTTGGGTTGGTGCTTTTGGGCCGAGATTGTTTGTATTTCAATTTTGTGAATGAATACTCTGTCAATATCATTGGTACCATTAGTTGTGGTGAATAATAAAGACTATACATTTTGTTAATATGTTTAGGGTTTTGGTAAAAAAATGGTGACAACACCGTTGGTTGCAATGGTACGTGGCCTTGGATATATGACAGTGTAAATTCTTATATTATTTTATGGTGGTTATTTTGTACAACATTATCTTACTAAATGTATATCGTGGTTGTGGTTCTTAATTGGAAATTGTTGTGACTCTGGTAAATTCGTTTTCATTCTTTATTTGGACATTTTGCAGCGTTGCTTGGCTTTGAGATCCTTGCCATTACTTGGAAATAGCACTCTTTCCATCTATCCTAGCGACTATGTTGATTAATGTGGTTCAGGATATTTATTTTGAAATTGACATAAATGTGGGGTTTTAATTTTATGCAATGGGTGTTGTGGATAAGCTTAGCGTAGATAGGGTTTATCTTGAATTATGTTGAGGGTTTAGCATTTTCCATAACTGGCTGTGAGCCATGAAATGGTTACGATGTGTTAAAGAAATTGGGGTTTTCATTTCATTGCAGAGATATTAGGAATTGTTTTACATCTGGTGTTTTTGATTTGGTAACGAAATTGGGAAGAGTTGACATAGCAACAATTTCGGTTTGTGTTTACTCTTATGGAATTTGATTTTAATAGTGTGGTATGTGTAGAATATTAATGAATTGTTATAGCATTTGGTAAAGTTGTTAGTGAATCCTATAGGATTTGATGTGGTTATTTTTAAATGTGTTATGGGTTTTGAAGTCATGAGCTTCACACGATTATATCCTGGGCCTCGTTGTTTACAAAGGATATGTGTAAATAATTTGGTTTGGCATAGAGGCCTACAGGATTCGATCCTGTGACCCTTTTGTTTATACGATATATGTTAATGATTTTTGATGATTTAAATTTAGGGTTAAATTATTTGTTGAAAACTCTATCATGATATATTATTTGGATAAATGCATTTTATGTATTAAGTGTATAGTTTGGTTATTATGAAAGTGGAAATGGTGCTCACATACCTTAGAGGTCTTCAATAGATTAACTGTATATTTTATTTATTGTTTACTTATAAGAATGAGAATGATTTATTTATAGTCTTGTTTATTTATAATGTGCCTACAAAATATTAGAGGTTTCAATGGTTTTAGCTTGGCATTTATTTTGTTTATAAAGTGGAAATGTATTGTTTATAAGTCCATTTATAATATTTTACTTAGAGATTAGATTAATGTTATATATAATAGTTGGGTTTATTTGTAATTAACATGGGCCTACTTGTGATATGAAATATGTTAGCAGAGATAATATATATAGGCTTTGTTTTGACTAGATCTAGGTTTTGAAAAATAAATTTTAGGATTGGAAATAAATTGCAGGAAGGAATTAGAAAAACAAAACCCCTAAATTATTATACAGAAGATGAATTGCAGAAAGCAACTTAGAAAAACAAAATTATATTCATAGATAGGATAAGAACTACAGAAAATATAACCTATTTTATAGTAGACAACTACAACATAATAATTCATAATTTAATCTATTTCAAATAGTAAAACTTCTATAGTTTACAGGGAAAAATAAAGAACCTCATACCTGCAAGATGAAACTATTTCAATGGCTGAAAACCTGCACACTCAAATGCCTAGCATTAACAAATTCACAGACATATCTAACCTCTATATAGATAACTGAATCACTTGGGAAATACCATGTTCCACCTAACCATGACCTGAAACCATTCCTCGTTTCAATCTGGATCCCCTCGAGCTGGTTCCGGCATGCAATTATCTTAGATCTCCTTAGGTAAGGCTTCCTTAACTAGGAAATAAGTTTACGAATTAAGTCTCCTTTCTCCTATTTGGAAAATTTTTTCCCCAAGAACTCTCTTTAGATTAATCAGGTAGAAAAATAATGCAATAACCAAAAATATGATCCCGAAGCCTCTCTTTGGATTGGGTTTTTATAGGCAGACTTTTGAGTTAAAGGGGCAGTTAAATCAAGAATCATTTGATTTCTTGATTTAACCCTTTTTATTGACTTTAGTTACTTTTAATATTTAATTATCATTAGTAATAATAATAATATATGGAGGCTTCCTTTATTTCTTATAGCTATTAGTATTATTACTATGCTTACTCTTTATACATACCATGCATAAACTATATACTTATATGTATGTATATATAAATATATATTCTTTGTTAACATTTTGTCCTTAGGTATCATATACCATGATCCCTAAACATATGACACTTTATTTAATACATCCTTCATGTAGGGGTTAATTCAAATAGGCTAGGAAACTCTAAGAATCCTTGCATGTTGGATTCCATCGTATAACATGGTAGTTCTTCAGTACTTGATGAGATACATAAATTCAAAATTTCATTTAATCACTTACAAAAAAGGTAGATAAGATCAGTGTTTTATTCAAGTCGTTTTCACCTGACATATTTAATTCTCTTCAGTAACTCCTAGAGCTTATCCTGAGCCCATACTCAATGCTAAAAACTGGGAGTTACAAACTTAGTGAAATTCTAGAGCTCCTCGCTCAACACTAATTCTAGGATGTACTTGTAGGATACACCTAGGGATACAATGGCCAAGGATCCGATGTTCCAAAACTTATTCTCAAAATCAACTAATTGGAAGGATCTTGGTCTTATGCCCAACACTTCCAATTTTATCTTTTCATGTGCTCCAGAGCTTCATGCTCAACACAATTGTCTCAACAGTCATGTGCTCGAGAGATTCTCACTCAACACAAAACATCTCATCAATCATGTGCTTTAGGGTCCACGCCTAACACATGAAAACACACACACACACACACACATATATATATGCAATTGACTTATGCCCAACATATCAAACAAATCATCATGTTCATATGAAGTGGGGTCTTAGACCCAATATATCAAATAACACATCAAAAAAACATCATAATCAATGGGGCTTATGTCCATAAGTGTTAGGTCAAAATTTAGGATATTACAATAGTTGGGTTGAGGAAGGAAAGCTAAAATTCCTTTTATATAAAATTTCAATACTGAACAATCAAGATAAGTATGCATAGTTAAAACTTAAATCCTCACGGGATTTTCCTCTTCTATATAAATGGAAAATAATATTTAGCCTATCGACAGAGGCTTTAAAGACAAAGACAAGTGATACAAATAAAGGCCTCATGGTCACATTCAGTAATGCAAAAATGTTGTTTTTAAAATAAATTGATGTAGACATAGAACCCTCACGAGTCATTCACAACTACGCTAAAATAATCATTAACATAGTTAAAATATTTGATCTAGGTCTTACGACCACTATCTAAGATAGACATGACATTAAATTCCTAACAGCTTGATATTGTTCACCAACTCTCACGAAATTGTTTAAACAAAAAAATGAGACTAGTAAATCAACTTTAGTGAAAAGATGAATTCGAATTAGAACTCTATTGAAGTTTTGATAGTTTATAGTTTTGATAATGTGAAAACCCTCACAGGTTCAACAAAGATAAACAATCTGTAAATTATTCAAATAAATAGAAAAACCAAAACATAGATACATAGCATAGTCATATGACTCCACAGAATTCGGGAAGTCGCTTACTTTGACGAGTTCATAAAATACCAATGTAATACGATGCTACAGAGGCAGTAGTAAGAATTCATTTCCATATGATAAGAAAACAATATATTCCATGTCTTAAAAGCCTCATAGATGCTAAGGAAGTGCATAATGTTCACCATAAATCCTATACAGAGTTGGCACCCAACTATGCCTCATGAAAGCAAACCAAACAATAGAGCCGAAAGGGAAGGGTTGTAATCTTACCCGGGCAACGAAACCCTTTTCCTTCTTTCTTAACCTTCATTCTGTTGTAGTGGATCATTCTAGATGGTTTCTGCACTTAAAATTTCAAAGGTCAAGTAGATTTCTAAAAACATGAGGAAAATCAAACTTGAATTAAGACTATGCAATTTACAAAACTAGGAATATTTCATACCTATCGCTACAAGTTGTCCAAGATGAAACCCTTGGTAAATTTTTTGTAGCTATGTAGTGTTCAAGAGAAATGGTGTCAAGGGCCGAGTAGCTCGGCTCATCCACCATCGGCATTGTGGGAGTGCCAATATCATTATTAGGCAGAGACAGGAGGAAGTAAGACAAATGCAATAGAAAACCCTAGAAACACATTTTGGACAGATCAAATCAAAATCTAAAAAGAATTAAAACCCCTAGGGTTTTGGTACTATCACTTTTGGATACCAACGGGGTCAATAGTACTATCACATGGACACAATTAAATCTCATGTCCTTGGCTTGACATATTTACCAGGGTTGCTTCCAACGTTTACACCATAATCACATCATTATCCAAGGACCAAAATTTATACTTAGTGTTCACCACCTTGTAGGTGGTAACTTGTGGTATTGCTAGAAAGTATCTTTTGTTGGGTTTCTCCTTTTAGGTGTATAGTTTAGGAGCACAACTTTTGGAATGCTAAAACCATCACATAATAAGGAGAAATATGGTATAACATATTCATTACTATCAAAAGTTAGGCTAAGGTTTAGGGTGTTTCTTCTAAACTACGGTGGACTACTTTTCCTTATCTATTTGATGCTTTGAAGTGTAAGTTTGTTCCTTAGAAAAGAATAAGGCTGATCTCATCCACCTACAAACAAAACAAAGTTTCATGCATTAGTCATAAAGACCAAGTAATACTAGAACCTTGATCCTTTAAACGACTCTTGAATAAAATGAAACTGAAAGAGATGATAAATAGTTTATGACATTGCTTTAATCAAAACCTTATAAGAAAATTATTATCACAGAGTAGTATCAACGAGAGTGTATAGTAGACTATCGACAAAGGTCATGTAAAAAAGTATGCTGAATATTTATTCTAATCATAGGCATAAAAAAATGTGGACTATAATAAATACATTATCAAAACAACAAAGGAAGTAATGAGAATATAATATAGGCTTAAATTCATTCTCCTAGCATTTTAGAAGATACATATGGTAATTAAAATTTTATTTATTTCTTTATGAATTTTTGGGATGTTACATGTGGTATTAAAGAGAGTTTCCAAACACTAGGCCTAATTGGATCACTCACATGGAAATAAGAAAACGAATATACTTATTATGTTTACATTTATTTTTGTAGAGAAATATAAAATCTGTTTTGCAGAAAAATGGAAGGTGTTGAAGCATCTATTGAAGGTTCTCAGCACAACAATCCAGACAACATTTATGTAGAATTGAATATTCCACCTTCACGGTTACTACAAACAGTTAAGGAGTTAAAATATGAATTTAAAACTGTAAAAATGGATAATGAAAGAATTCTGGAAATTAATGAGGTGCTATTAGACAATATGCATAACAGAGGAAAATATAAGCGAAATGTTTATGAAACTTATTCTGAAACAATTTCTTACAAACATAAAGGGATGATAGCTAAATATCATGATATTGAATCTCCTTCAAAGTTTAATGCAAGGTCACATAGGGTAAGGTATAAAGACATAAGTGACATTAGTGAAAGTGGCTGTAAACCTAGAAGAAGGAAGTATAAACCCTATGAATAAAAATTTTGCGAGTTTGAAAAAGTAAAGCCTCCCATGTTTAACGGAGAAGTAGAGAAAGGTAAAGAGGAAGAATCTTGGTTGTGAGGAATGAATAAATATTTCCATATTTAAAACTATCCTAATAGACTACAATCCTGGATGGCTATTTACAATTTAACTGGAAAAGCAGATATCTGGTGGCAAGATATAAAAAGGGTCAAAAATATTAAGGAGAATAACTTAACCCGGAGAGTTTTTAAAAAGTATTTTAAAAGGAAGGTTTTATCTTAACAATACTACAAGCAAAGGGATAAGGAATTCTATGAACTAAAATCGACATCAATTTCAATGAAAGAGTTAAGCAGCAAATTTCTAAGTCTATTAAGATATCTACCTTACATAATAGATGAACAACATAAGATACAAGATTTTTAAGTTGTATCCCCATTAGCTTCAAATATAGGATTGAATTTGATAATCCAAAAACTCTTGAGGAAGCTATGAGAAAAATTGATTTCTTTTATAAAGAGAGTAAGAAAAGAGAAAGTTTACCTAACTGGAAGACTATGAAGACAAGTCACTTTGACCAGAAGAGAAGATGGTTTAAGTCAAATAAGAGTTTTGGAAATAAACCTTAGATTTTTTCTAAGAATAACAATCAGACATCATATTTTAAAAATAAAACACCCCATAATACTACAGCACCAAAAGTCAGGGTTATGCCTAACAACTTTGTTAAAAATAATGAACAAAAAGAACCTATCAAATGTTGTGAATGTCAAGGATCGCATTATGCCAAGTACTTTCCAAACTGAAAGGGAAACTTCAGCAATGTGCACACTATCAAGGAAGAGGAAATAGTTGAATATGTCAAAAATTAAATGCCCAGAATAAATGCAGCTCTAGAGAACCGAGGGGATGACCATCAGACTTTCATGGTGGAACTGCAAGGTATGATACAAAATCAGTCTACTTCCATTTTGATTGATCAGGTTCTAGTTTAAGTTATCTATCTCCTAGCATAGTAAAAAAGTGCATCTTACCTTCAATTTTTTTTGAAAAATATTGGTTGGTCCAGTTAGCTACAAGAACTAAAAGGAAAGTGGTCAATTCTATTGAAAATTTTAATTTTCTAATGAGTCAGTTTGAAACTTAGGTTAAGATAAATGTGTTACCATTAGGATCTTATTATGTCCTAATAGGAATGGATTGGATGGAAAAAAACCAAGTGATTTTAAACTGTTTTCAGAAAAATTTTACTTGTTTAAATAATAAAGGAGAAAGAATTACTATAACAGGAATACCTAGGAAAATTTTGGTTAGAAAAATCTTAGCTTTATAGATGAAAAAGGCTGTAGAAAAGATTGTAAAGTATTTATTGTAAACAAAAAAAATAATTAACAAATTGGTAAAGAAGTTAAGAAAGGGTTTGAGTATATTCGGATTCTACAAGGTTTCTTGCATGTATTCCCAAAAGAAATTCAAGTGTTACCTCCCAACAGAGATCTGGATTTTACAATCGAATCAGTATCGAGGGTGGTAACTAACTCAAAATATCCTTATCGACTGAACATCTTAGAGTTGAACGAATTAAAATCACATTGAAAAGAATTAATAGAAAAACTATGTAAGACCAAGTGTATCCACTTGGGGAGCACCAATCCTTTTTGTTAAAAAGAAAGACAGTACTTTACATCTATGTATAGACTACCGTCAACTTAATAAAATGACAATTATAAATAGGTATCCTCTGCCCCGCATTGATGATCTGTTTGATCAGATATGTGGTGTGAAGATATTTTCTAAAATATACTTGAGATATCATTAAGTCAGAATTAAAGATGAAGATATATTTAAAACTGCTTTCAGAACTAGATACCAACACTATGAGTTCATGGTTATGCCTGTCAGGCTAACTAACGCTCCAACAAACTTCATGTGCCTAATGCACAATTTCATAAGTAAATACTTAGATGAATTTTTAGTCATATTTATAGATGAAATATTAATTTATTGTGAAACTAAAAGAAGAACACAACGAGCACTTGCAGATAATACTACAAGTTTTAAGAGAACGTCGGCTCTATGCTAAGTTTAGTAAATGGAAATTTTATAAAGATAAGATGCAATATTTAGGGTATGTAATATCAAAAGAAGGGATATCGGTAGGCATAGATAATATACAAGCAATAATTGATTGGCCTATCACTAAGGACATGACTGATGTATGATTATTTATGGGAATAATAGGTTATTACAGAAAATTTATAGAAGGATTCTCAAAAATTGCAAATCCTATAACATCATTACATAAAAAGGGCAAAAACAATTTATGGGATAACAAATGAGAAGAAATATTTAACAAATTAAAAGGATTATTAACCACTGCACCCATTCTAAAAATAGTAGAGCTAGAAAAATATTTCATCGTATGCACGGATGCATGCAACAAAGGTTTGGGAGGAGTACTGACACAAGAAGGTCACGCAATTACGTATGAATCAAGTAAGTTAAATACTCATGAAAATAATCATGCAACTTATGATTTATAGATGGCTTCCATAAGACATGCTTTAAAAATGTGGTGCCATCATCTAATAGAAAAAATATTTTTGCTAATGTTTGATAACATAAGCCTAAAATATTTGTTTGATCAACAAAATTTAAATGCAAGGAAAGCTAGATAGTTACCTTTCCTTAGCATGTATGATTTTGAAATCAAACATATTAAAGGGAAAAAAAATAAAGTGGTTGATGCCTTAAGAAGAAATGTAGTAACAAGTTTTGTAGCTTCCATTAGCCAGTATGAAATCAAATTGGAGGATAAATTGGAAGAAGGAATAAAATTGGACACATCATACGAGAGTTTAAAATAAAAAGTAACTCATAATGTATCTGAATATTTAAACACGTATTAAAGTTTTAATGAAAAGGGTCTAATGTTTCATAGAAACAGACTTTATGTGCCAAATATACTGGAAGTTAAACTGCTGATTTTGAATGAAGTACACAAAATTCCTTATTCCAGACATCCCATGTATCAAAAGATGATAACAATGCTGAAAAAAGAGTATTTTGGGCCTAATATGAAAAATGAAGTTGCTGAATTTTTATCTAGTTGTCTAGAATGTCAGCAACTTAAAGCTAAACATTAACACCTAACAAGTCTTTTACAACCATTACCAATTCCAAATTGGAAATAGGAAGTCATTAGTTTTTATTTTGTAACTGGATTACCTAAAAACAAGAAACAAAATTATTCAAAAATGGTAGTTGTGGATAGACTAAGAAAAGAAGCACACTTTATACCTGTTAAAATAACTTATAAAGATGCTAACATTGCTCACATCTTTATGAAATAAATATTCATTTGCATGGAATTAAAAGGGTAATAATTTTTGACAAAGATCCTAAATTTATGGGTAGTTTTTGGAAGTTTTTATTTAAAAGACTAGATATTAAATTGAATTTCAGTATTGGCTATCATCGATAAATGCACGGACAAAAAAAAGAGTCAATCAAGTACTAGAATATATGTTACGAATCTATGTTAGAGATTATCCCAAGAAATGGGAATATTATTTGCACTTAGTTGAATTTTCTTATAATAACCATTATCAAGCTTCAGTGAAGCTTAGTCCTTTTGAAATATTATATGGTAGAAAATGTAGCACTCCTATTACATGGAGTAATCAAGTTCAATGTTTAATGTTAGGACCTGACTTATTAAAAGAACTGGAACTAACAAGGAAATAGGTACAAAGCAATTTAAAAACTACTAAGGACAAACAAAAGAGTCATGTCGACCTTAAAAGAACCCTAAAGGTGTTACAAGTAGGTCATAATTTGTTTGTTGAGGTAAAACCCACAATGAGCTCATTTAAACTAGGGACCTATGCTAAATTAGCACCCAGTTCTTGTGGATCGTTCAAAATATTGGAAAAAGTGGGGCCAGTTGCATATAAGTTAGCCTTGCCACCAAATCTTAAAATACATAATGTCTTTCATGTCTCTATTTTGAAAATATATGTGCATGTTTCTACTCATGTCATTGAATGGAATGTGATTCACGTAAAAACAAAAGGAGATTTTCTGGTGGAACTAGACTATATTCTTGATGGGAGGAAATGTTTTCTCTGGAATCGCACCATTAGACAAGAAAAGGTGCAATGGAAACACCTCAGTCAAGATGAAGAAATCTCAGAATTGGACAACAATATGTGGGTAGCATACCCGGCTTTGTTCCAAGAAGACTCAGAATAAATTAAGCAACATTGAGGACGATATTGAGCTTAAAGGGAGGTGTTTGTAACATACCCAAAAACATAAAAATAAATATTTATTATTTATTTCAGAAAAAAAAACATAATGTTATATTTATTGTCAAGTTTAGGACCAAGTGGGTCAAGGATCACTATAATTGAAGAATTATTTATTTTAAATAATTAAATAAAGGAGACACCTATCCAAGGGATATTGTTAAATGACTGTTCACTGACCCACTAGGAGGAAGAAGCTATTGTAGAAGGCTAGTTGATAAGTGGAAGCACTATCATTTCACTTTCTAGCTGTTGTAGGGGCATAATCCCTAAAATAGTGATCATGTTCCCTAAGAGGGGGAACTGAGCTGGTGGCTCATTTAATTCCCAAACTGACCCAAAGACCTAGGCAATATTATATAAACCATCAAATTGAGGAGGAGGCTCACTGCTCATTCTTATATCTAAGTAAATGAACATTGTGACTGTTACCAAACTAAAAAAGTTAGGCACATAAGGAATTTGATGAGCAGATAGCTAAAGTGATTTGCTTACTTAAGTCTGCTACTAAGTGCTAAGTTGCAGTAAGTTGTTTTGTGACAGATATCTTCATCGACGTGGTTTAGTGAACAGGCTAGGGTGTCCTAAGCAAGTAACTTTGGTTGCTTGAGTAGAAGGTTGGGTGAAAAAGTATCCTTTGGGTGTTTGTTCTCTTTTGCATATTATCTAGGTTCAACTGTTATTTAATTCTCAATCTCTATGTTTAGTTTAATTGTGTTCAGTAACCTTAAATGGAATGATTGTATATGTTATGTACTTTAGATCTGGAACTTGTTAGAGAAACTACATTTCTCTTTATTTTCTTATATGTATTTCTTATCTAAAATGTGCTTATCAGTAGCTTCTCAGCTACAAGAGTTTTTATTACTTCAAACAAAAATAAATATGAAAACTAGTATAAGTCAATTTGTTAAATTAGTTAGATTAAAACGATACTTTTTGAGTTCTTTTAATTTTAACGTACATTTATGCCAGTTTTCTATAATTCTATATTTATATAATCCATTGGTAATGTTGGTCTCAAAATAACTTATAGTTATTTATCTGAGTAAAGGCCTTCAAAAAACAGTGTATTAGCACTATTACAAAGGGTAGTATAATGAGTATAGTTGCTATAGAGATTACCATCATGTAAGTATTTAAATACCAAGAA
>LPNX011227249.1:90475-162201 GCA_001517045.1 Pseudotsuga menziesii
GGGAAATAAGCAATAACTTAACCAATTTTCAACAAAGGTTTTCCTATTTTAACAACATTGCAATAAGTATCTTGATAAAATATTAATGTTTAAAAAGAAAACACCAAATTGAGATTATTGATAGACCAAAGCTCTAATTACAAAGTTCATGCCAGGTTGGTGTTGTTATCTGCCACATTTGACTTGCAGAAGAAGGTTATTCATAGCATTAGGGATGAATGTTTTTATTATTTCCTTTCAAAAAATATATATTTTAATAAGATCTTGAACTTTAAACAATGGCACTACTGCCTGCTTTGTAACTGTATTTGAAGTTAGACTTTACAGTGTGGAATGAACTTATGACCACAATATATTAATAGTTATAAACTGCAAAGAAATAGAAACTACTAAACAAAATCATAAATAAACACACCATCATAAAAGATGATATATCAGTATAGAGTACTTACAGATATCGTTCCATTTCAACCATGATAGGAAGGGTCTCATCCTAAACACAAAGTAGAAAAATTATAAAATGGATATGCAAGTTTAGGTAAAATTTTGGTACACATTCATTTGGAGGAAGACAAGCTAAAGTGCCTTTTTATATTAAATTTCAATACTGAGCAATCAAGATATGTATGCACAGTTTAAACTTAAAGCCTCAGGGGATTTTCCTCTTTGATATAGATGGAGAAGAATATTTATAATATCGATAGAGGCTTTAAATCCAAAGACAAGTGATACAGATAAAGGCCTCGCGGTCACATTCAATAATGCAACAATGTTTTTTTTTAAATAAAATTGATTTAGATACATAAACCTCATGATTCATTCACACTACACTAAAAACAATCATTAACACATTTAACATCTTTGATCTAGGCCTTACATCTATTATCCAAGACAATCATGACATTAAAGGCCTCACGTCCTTATATTGTTCACCAACTCCCACATAATTGTTTAAACAACAAAACAAGACTAGTAAATCAACTTTAGTGAAAAAATGAAGTTGTATTAGAACTGTATTACAATTTTGATAGTTTACGGTTTTGATAATTTAAAAACCCTCATGAGTTCAACAAAGATAAACAACATATATATTATCGAAATAAATAGCAAACCCAAAACAGAGATACGTGGCATTGTCATATGACTCCACACAGTTTGGGAAGCCACTTTTTTTTATGAGTTCATAAAATACCAAAGTAATACGATGCTACAGAGAGAGTCGTAAGACATCCTTTTGTAATATCCCAAATTTTTTGACCTAACACTTATGGGAATAAGTGCCATGGCATGTGATGTTGCTTTGATTTTTTTATTTTCTATATTGGGCATACTACCCCACTTAACATGAGAATGATGGTTTGTTTGATATATTGGGCATAAGCCAACTGCATATGTTTTATTTGTATGATTTCATGTCTTGGGCATGGAACCTGAGTCACATATTTGATTAGATATTTTTTTTAGCGCAAGTGCTGAGGCACATGAGTATTCGATGTTTTGTGTTGAGTGAGAATATTTGGAGCACATGGGTATTTGATGTTTGTGTCGAGAGAGAGAATCTCTATAGCACATGAGTATTTTTATTTATGTTGAGCGAGAAACTCTACAACACATGAGTTATGAAACATTTGTGTTGAGAATGAAGCTCCAAATCACATGAAAAGATAAGAAATGGAAGTGTTGGGCATAATCCCTAGATCTTTGCAAGTTGATGTTGAGCATAAGCTTTGGAACATCAGATCCTTGGCCATTGTATCCCTAGGTGTATCCTACAAATACATGCTATAATTAGTACTAAGCGAGGAGCTCTGGTAAGTTTTCAAATCCTTGTTATTAGTGTTAAGTATGGGCTTTGGAAAAACACTCGGAGTTACTGAAAAATTAATATGTTGAGTGAAAACAACTCTAATAATACATTAATCTCATCCTGCTTACTTTTACATGATTAAATGAAATTTCAAATTTATGTATCTCATCAAGTACTGACGAACTACCATGTTATATGATGGAATCCAACATGCAAGGAGGTTTAGAGTTTCCTAACCTAGTTGACCTAAACCCTACGTGAAAGCCTTATTAAAGAACTGACTAAGATAAAAAGAAAAGTGTCATATGATTAGGGATCATTCTATATGATACCTAAAGTAAAAATGTTAACAAATGGTATATATATAAATATATAGTTTATATATTATGTGTACAAAAGAGTAAAAATAAGTATTGATACTAGTAGCTATAAGTAATATGGAAAGGATATATGTATTATTATTTATTACTAATATTAGTTAAATATTAAATACCTAAAGAGAGTCAAATAATAAACTAGTTAAAAGTTCCTAAGTTAAATTAAATAAATGTTAAATTCACCTAAATTATGTAAAAATATCATTTCAAGAAAAAAATGATTATTGATTTAACTACCCCTTTTCCTAAAGTGTGTCTATAAATACAGAAGCCAAATAGAGGCTGGGGGATCTTTTGATTATTCCATAATTCTACCTGATTATTCTCAAGAGAGTTCCTGGAGGGCATTTTTCCCAAGAGGAAAAATAAAACTCATACAGAACATGTTATCCCAGATAGGAAAGCGTTACCTTAGGAGCTCTAAGATAATTGCATGTTGGAGCCAGCTTGTAGGGATCTGGATTGAAACCAAGAATGGCTCAGGGTCATGGTTGGGTGAAACGTGGTAGTTCCCAAGTTATTTGGTTAAATGAACAGAGGTGAGAACTGTTTATGTTCTTATTAACACTCTTTGTTTGAGTGTCCACGGTTTCCAACCATTAAAATAGATTCAACTTGCAGGTATGAGGTTTCTTGATCTTCCTTACATTTTATACAAGTTTTATTAATAAATGAAGGGATTAAATTATCAAAGGTTAAGTAGAATATGTTTGATGTAGCTACGTTGTTTTGATTATATAAACTTAAAAGTAGCTAGGATTATTACACTTTACATGTTCACATAAACCCTAGTTATAAAGATGTTTTTATAGGAGTGTTTTGTTTACTTAAACATGATGGCCTAGTTAGGAAAATATAAATTTGATTTCTTACTAATTATATTGTCTTATTTACTTTTATCAGTTTTCCAAACCATAGGAAATTATATGGTTTTTATTATTTCTACACTACTCTTCCATGTTTACTATTTTTTTAAATTTTAGTCATCTCTCATGTTGTAAGTTATAGAATCTATGAAGAACATCAACCAAGGTCATATCATATTAATATTAACTAATAAAACTATCAAACAAATAACAAATTAAAATGCAACTCTATATCTTTCTCTGCTGGTAGAATTCATATTGCTAGGACGCTTATTATTTCAACCATCAAAACTATTATATATAACTGTAGCATAAACATTATTCTTAAAGAAAAAATTAAATACCATTCCATACTTAAACTTAAACCATTATATACTAAATATGATAAACAAAATTAATATAGGTAAACCCTAAATCCACAATCAAGATAACGAAGAATAATTCTTATACAAACCCCAAACAATAATTTCATTATAAAAACCTCTACATAACATGCCAGCCATCGAGACCTGTTAAGGTTTGGCCATAGGCATAAGTACCATACAATTATCTTCACTATCATCCAACCAAACCTAAGAACCAATTTTATACATAATACAAACCAAACTATTAAACAACTTATTCATTTAAAGGATCTGGGATCGAATCTTGTTCTCATCTCTACCAAAACAAAAATAGACATGATGTATTGAAACACCAATCCATGCATTAGACAACCCAGGATCAAAACATGTAGTCCCAAATAATTTAGAAAAATAAAACTAAATCAAACACTTACCAAGGAATCGAATCATGTAGGGGACGTTTTTAAAAACAAAACACTGTAAAACCATCAATGGTTCGCATTATAGGATGCCCATAAAAGTTGATACATAAACCAAAATATTACGGCAAATATAAATTACGCTAACAGAACCAAACGAACAGAGTAACATCCAATAAACTATTCACCGGTTGCATATTCGCATGAGCGTTCAATCACAGCTATCAAAGCTTGACTGTAAACCACATCCTGAAACCATAATCAAAATCACTACTCTGTCATAGCTCTACATTGCATAAAACAATATAATATACATGTTTCATTTCTATACCAAGGGTGAGCCAAGCTCATGGCCAACACGTGAAAACCTGCCATAATAAAAACTACCCAAACCATTTCAAATGCTGAAAATAATTCATTTCAAATGCCGAAAAGAATTCATTTAAACCCTACTATCAATGTTGTTATAGCCACGACATTTACAAAATTATGCAGCAGTATTCCAAACTAAGGAATGTAGAAATAATAAACCCCAGTCATGTTAAATAAACTATATATTTCACAGTTATAATAATTTACAACTAGAATACACACAATCATGAGTCGACATAGTGCAATTGCAAGCAGTGGTAGTGTCACACCATAGTTCACAATTATTTAAAACCTAAACGTAAAGCTCTCCATTAAATTATCAAACCAGACCTATTAAGATACAAATTAAAAAATGATTATAGAGGTGTGTCTTCGCCTTGAAAGACATGGCTCAAAGTATCCACACTTAAACCTTCATTAAAATACTATTTACAAATGCATGCCTGGATTTCCATTATCACAAAGGACCCAAACACTTGAACCTATAACCCACACATTCACAACATTAACCCTTTCAACAAAGATCTCAACACTTTGTTACTCATAACATGTAGAGGTAAAAATGTCTGTGCTTTCATAGGGCTTACCTATGGAAGGGTAGCACAGACAGGCCAGGTAGCAACAACCAAGCCATGAATTGAAGCCACCCCTTTCACCTAGATAGTTAAACAAAGAAGCATTAGAATTATGCTAATCCTCAAACTGAAGAAAACAAACAAAACCATGTTGCAAAACAAGACTGAGAGAATACCTATTTTAGTGCACGATAGGTCTGTTACTCAATGCAACGTTAAAGCCTATGAGCCAAAACCATGCAAAGAATGAACAATAGAGACAAATGAATCCCAACAATGACCATACCAGAGCTTAGGGCTTGTTTTCCCCATTCCCCAAGGATCCATAAATGCGCCACCCTGGCTCCCACCATCGATGTAATTTTTACCCACCTTCATATAGTCCAAACCATAATGTTTGTGAAATTGCACTAAACCACCATCAAAACCCTATTGGGTATAGATAAGCCATAGTTTCATGGCATATGAAATATTCCATGAAAGGGTTTTCACATAACTATAGTATTTCCAAAACTTAACATAATGCTTTCCAAGTCTTATGACTTAATCCTTTAACCCTAGGCTTTACAAACTTTCATTTACATGTTATAAAATAAATACCCAAGGTATAAAAATTATCATAACCTCAGACCACAAAAATAATGTCAACCATAAAGGTTGAGGGATTACAGCCCCAACTCTGCATAAACAATGAAATTAGGAATAGTTAGGCCATGACTTCATTCCTTTTATGCTTAGTATGAATAGGATAGTGTAGCATAGTTAGCATGCTATATGATGTTACGTTCAACTATTGTAGATGGATTCTGTCAATGAAGTAACTTGGAAAAAAAGGGGAAGTTTGCATTAGTTTGCAATGAACTAGGTAAACCCCATAAAAAAAGGAGGAACCATTTACTTCTCCGAGTGGTCCCTTAATGGATACAAATCCCGCCACTCCACCCCTTGACAGTTAAGACAATTCAAAACTTTTCATAAATAGAACCATAAACAAAGAAAAAAAGGACAACCATGGAGGAAGACATAAACTACACAAATGTATGTTAAATAGTAAAACACTAGAAGAGTAATCATTTAATCTATTCAAGTAATATAACCATAGTGCATAATTACATCAGCATTACATAGGAAAATACACAAAAAGGTAAAGGACTCTTATGACACTTGGACCCAGTAAACAATGATAGACATATTCCACAAAAGATGACCATAATCGGTAGTATTTCTCTAGCCTACAATTTTGTTTTCCAAATTTTGGGGACATTACAAGTGGTATTAGAGCCCAATTTCAACACGAAGAAACCTAATGGGTGTGCTAAACATTCATTGTAGAGAAAAAAGTATGTTTTTGAAATTTTGTTAACTAACAGAAAATTTCCTGTTGTTAAAATTTTACATTGTAGGACTCAAAGAATAGTTCAAATCATGAACATGGAAGAAGAAAACAATTGAGAATAAGGAAAATTAAATACCACCACATGAGAAGAAGAACGGGTGGTTGAATTCAATTATGAAGTACTGCAAACCATACAAAGTATTCAAAAATACTTACAGGGTTTCAAGGATGATAATAAGAATGAAAGAAAAGAAAAAAACAATTAATGAAGCTTTGATGTGAAACATGTCAGGAGGAATCCCACGTGGAAATCCCACTCACTCAATCAACAAGTTCAAGAAAGAGTTCTATCATAAATGGGACATCAGCACAAAGGAAGAAGGGAAAGAGATTATCACGGTCTTTCTAATGATAATTCCCTTTCTTCTTGCAGAAAGAAACAAAGGAATGATGACAACCTCTATGTATAGTTTAGACAGATAAAATCTCCAACCTATGAAGGAGAGATGAACACAGGGGATAAAGTTGAAGAATGGATTCTAGGTATGAGAAAATACTTCTTAGTACATAACCACTCTACTGAGATGAAATCCCATCTAGCCATCTATAATTTAAATGGAAAAGCAGCTAGATGGTGGAGAGACCTAAATCATACTAATAAAGAAGAGGTAAAATAAACCAGATGGAGTAATTTTCGCAAATTTTCTTAGGAGAAATACATGTCATTAAGGTTCTTCAACAGGAAGGTGAAATAATTTCACGATTTAAGGATGGGTTCCATGACCTTGGATGCTTTTACTAACATATTTTTGGATCTATTACATTATGTTCCATACATAAAGGACAAGATAGTGAAAATACAATGTTTTTTAGGATGTCATCCTCCCAACTTTTGGGAGAGGATTGAATTTGGCATGCCTAAAACATTGGAAACCACCATACAAAAATCTAGGATCTATTATGAGCATGGACAACTAAGGCAAGAAAAATTCAACAAAAGTAGAGATAGGTATAGGACATTCTCGAACAACCACAAACCAAGTTTCAGCCCATCGCCTTACAGAAAATAGAAGAATAGTTTTCCAGCCAATAAGAACTTCAAAAAAACATGTGCAAAGCCATATGTACCAGCACCAAATGCTAACAAACCCAAAGCAAATGGGGGAACCAACGTTTCCCTGCTGAAAATCAAATGCTAGAAATTCCAAGGGCCCCATTATGCCTGAGACTATAATAACAAGACCATAGGAGTCTTGCACAATTTATTGGACGAACCAACGGTAGAAAACATAGCTCGAACACCAAGGATTTATGTAGTATTGGATGGCCAACAGGAAGACCATCAGGCTACTATGGTTGAGATAGAAGGTAATATTTCAAACACTTTTATTTCAATTTTGATTGATCACAGTGCTTGCTGAAGTTATGTATCACCTCAAATTGTGGAAGCATGTAAACTAGGCAGAGTTCAACATAAGAAACCATGGTTGGTCCAATTAGCCACTGGTATGAAACAAAAGGTTTTTGAAATAGTTAGAGATTCTGAGGTAAACCTGAATGTTTTCCTTGCTAGGATAAATATGAACATTCTACCCTTAGAATCGTATGATATACTTATCGGCATATAGTGGTTGGAACAACACCATTTCATGTTGGATTGTTTACACAAGTCAATATTGTGTACAGATAGCCAAGGGAATCACGTAAAGATTCGAGCCATACCTAAGACGATTTCTGTTAGGAAAATATCTTCCTTACAAGCAAAGAAGTGCATTAGGAAAGGCTGCAAACTGTTTGCAATGAAGAACCAGGACATAGAAGCCGAAAGAGAACAACACATCGAGGAATTCCTAGTTCTCATAGACTTCATGGATGTATTTCCTAAGGAAATACCAGGATTACCACCAAAATGAGGCTTGTATTTTTCCATAAAACTGACACTGGGGTCATTTCCAGCTTCAAAATCCCCTTACCACATGAGTGCACCAGAATTAATGGAACTCAAGCTACAGCTGCACAAGTTGATTGAGAAGGGGTATATCTTACTTGGTGTGTCCCGTTGGGGAGCATCGATAGTTTTTGTAAAGAAGAAGAATGGTACAATGTGGATCTGCATCGATTACCTCCAACTTAACAATATGACTATCAAGAAGTGATACCCACTCCCTAGGATCGATGATTTGTTTGATCAAGTAGGAGGAGCCAAGATCTTTTCAAAGATCGACCTTCGATCAAGATACCATTAGGTACATATCCACAATGATGATATTCATAAAACTGCCTTTCGTACAAGGTACGGTCACTACAAGTTTGTATTAATTCCATTTGGATTGACCTATGCACCTGTGAACGTTATGTGTATTATGAACAATATCTCCAGGAAATACCTAGATAAATTTGTTTTGGTCCTTATAGACAACATCCTAGTTTAGTCTAAGAGTAAAGAGGAACATGAGGAGCATATTAACATAGTACTATAGGTGTTACGAGAACACAAGCTCTACGCCAAGTTTAGTAAATGTGATTTTTCCAAACCATAGATATAGTACTTGGTTCACATCATCTGCGAGAAGGGGATAGTCGTGGACCCTAAAAATATTAAATCCATAGAGGATTGGCCTACCCCTACTAGTGTCTCCAACATTAAATCCTTTTAGGGATGAGTCGGTTGCTACCAAAATTTCATTGAGAAATTTTCTAAGATATCTTATCTCATGACTTCTTTGAAAAACAAGGCGAGCAAGTTCTTATGGATTACCAAGTACGAGGAAAGTTTTCAGAAGCTTAAACAACTTTTGAAAACTGCACCAATTCTACGAATTACGGATCTCGATGGGGATTTCTTTGGCTGCACAGATGCAAGCAGGGAACAGCTCAGAGGATCCCTCCTACATAATGATTGCATGATTTGTTATGAATCATGGAAGTTAAAAGAACACAAACATAAACACCCCACCCATGATCTTGAGTTAGCATCCATCATCCATGCCTTGAATATGTGGAGGAACTACCCCATGGGGAATAAATTTCTTCTAAAAACATACAATATGAGTCTAAAGTATTTATTTGAGCAACCGGATGTAGATGCTAGGCATGCCAAATGGTTGGCTTTCCTTAATGAGGATTGCTTTGAGTTAATGCATATAAAGGGAAAGGAAAATAAAATTGCTAATGCTTTAAGCCAACGAGATAATTTGTTATATGAGGTGTCTTTAAGTCAAACATATTCATATTTACATGAGAGGATTAGAATGACCAAAGTAGTTGACCATTTATTTGTTGAAATCCTCAAGAAGGGACAAGAGGACAGTTTGTTTCAACAACAAAAAGAGCACAAGGTAGAAAAAACTGGATTGTTGTGCTCCAAAGAAATATTGTATGTTCCAAAAAGAGGGGACATCAGGTCTAGTATCCTTGCGGAATTTCATCGAACACCCTACTCGGGGCATCCGGGATATAAAAAGATGATATCCATAGTAAAGAAACACTTTGTTTTGGCCTAAGTTAAAGTCTGACACAGTGTTGTTTATCACAAAATGTAAATAATGTTAGTTCGTCAAAGCTGAGCACCATCATCCTTTGGGATTGTTGTAGCCATTACCCATTTTGGAATTGAAGTGGGAGGTCATTGTGCCAAGAGGCGCTCTACAACCCAGTATGGGGGAGATCTTGTAACGTTATGTAACGTTATGTAATGTTACGTAAGATTATGTAAAGTTACGTAACATTATTTTTATTAATAACAAATATTTTTTTTAATTATAGGACAAAATAATTGTCGGCCAGAAAAACCACCTAATATGGAGAAGATGTTGTAATATTCCTACCTAACAAAACAATAAAAAATTAAAAATTTAATTATCCATACAAAAAATAGAAGATGTTATAATCAAACAATAAAAAAGGTAAAAATTTAATTATCTGAAAAAAAAATGTGGATCGGGGTAAAAAACACAATATGGGGGAGATGGTGTAATGTTCCTACCTAACAAAATAATAAAAAATAAAAAACGGAATTATCCGTAAAAAAATGTTGGCCTTGCACATGGTTTTAAAACTACGTGCACATGATTTTAAAACCATGTGCAAGGCCTTCTAAACAACCCAAGTTTTCATTGTACATGGTTTAGGAGGGCCATACAGATGGTTTTAAAACCATGTGCAAGGCCTCCTAAACAACCCATACTTTTATTGTACATGGTTTAGGAGGGCCTTGCAAATGTTTTTAAGACCATGTGCAAGGCCTTGCATATGGTTTTAAAACCATGTATGGGGAAACGTTGTAATGTTTATTCCTAACAAAATAAAAATTACTATATGTCAGCCATAAATAATATTAAATATTAATAAATCAATGGATACCTAAGAAGATATTTGATCTCTCTCGGCGCTTGATAGAGCCTAGGATTTGGATCTACGCTAGTTTGTATGGATTTTATTACGGATCTAACAAAGGGTAAGAAGAAAAATGACTTTGTCCTTGTGGCAGTTGACAAGTTTTCAAAAGCAACACACTTCATTCTAGTGAGGCCGACCTACAAGGAAGTACACATTGCTGATATCTTCTTAATGGATATATTTAGATTGCATGGGATACATAAGGCAATTATGTCAGATTGAGATACAAAGTTTACTAAATTTTTTGAAGATCATGATTCTCTATATTAGAGATGTAGTTGAAATTTAGTACTACTTACCACTTGCGGACAGACGGGAAAACATAATAGGTAAACAAGATTGTAGAAGACATGCTTAGGATGTATGTCATGGAAAAACCAACCAAGTGGGGAGATTACCTGCATCTTGCAGAGTTTGCATATAACAACGGATACTAGACCTCCACTAAGATGTGTCCCCTCAGGGTACTCTATGGACGAAAGTGTAGAACACTGATTGCTTGGGATAGCCTGATGGATCAACTCATGTTAGGGACCGACCTACTGAAGGAATTGGAAACATTGGTTACTAAGGTCCAATAGAACCTTAAAGAGGCACAATACCACCAAAAGTGTTAGGCGAATAACAAAAGAAAAGATAAATATTATCATATAGGCGAGCATGTTTACGTAAAATTAAAATAAAAAAGAATCCCATTGAGCTTGGGGAGCTACAAAAAACTGGCACGAAGATTTTGTGGACCTTTTGAGATACCAGCCAAGAGAGGGCCAGTGGCATATGAACTAGATTTACCTGCTCACATAAGATTTCATAATATTTTCCTGATATCCTTATTAAATAAATATGTATATGATACTAAACATGTGATTTATTAATCCTTGTTATAGTTGGAACCTAAAGGCAAGTTTGTACCTGAACCCCTTCATATACTAGACAAGGGAGATGTGCAACTTAGGAAGTGAACCATAGTCTAGTTTAAAGTGCAATGGAATAACTTTGATGCCAATGAAACTACTTGGGAGAATTAAACCACCATGAGAGAGGCTTACCCTGCCTTGTTTCATGATTTCATTCCTACTCCCTAGAAAACTAGGAACAGTATTGTTCTAAGAGGGGAGGGATGTAATATTGAATTTTTTTTGAAATAACACTTATGGGCATAACTCTTATTGCATGTGATGTTTATTTTATGTTTTATTTTGTATATTGGGCATGAGACCCCATTGCACATGATAATGACGATGTGTTTGATATATTGGGAGTAATCCAAATGCATATGTTTTATGTATATGATTTCATACAATGGGAGTGGACCCTGAGGCACATATTTGATGATATGTTTGTGTTTAGCGTAAGATATGAGGCACATGAGTATTTGATGTTTTGTGTTAAGAGAAGAGCTCTGAAACACATGCATTACGAAACATTTTGTGTTGAGCATGAAGCTTTGAAGCACATGAAAAGATAAGAATTGGAAATGTTGGACATAATCCCTCGAGCCTTGCAAGTTGATGTTGAGTATAATATCTAAAACATCTAATCTTTCTCCATTGTATTATTAGGTGTATCCTACAAATATATCCTAGCATTAGTGTTGAGCAAGGAGATTTGGAATTGCACTAAGTTGTAACTGCATGTTCTTAGCGTTGAGTATGGGCTCTAGCTAAATGCTAGGAGTTACTGAAAAATTAATATGTTGAGTGAAAACAACTCTGATAAAACATTGATCTCATCCTACTTATTTTTAAATGATTAAATGAAAATTTTAATTTATTTATCTCATCAAATACTGAATAACTACCATGTTAGACAAGGGAATCCAACATTAAAAGAGGTTTAGAGTTTCCTAAACTAGTGACCTAACCCCTATGTGAAGGTCTTATTAAAAAAGTGACTAAGCTAAAAGTAAAAGTGCCATATGATTAGGGATCATGGTATATGATACCTAAAGTAAGAAATGTTATCAAATGGTGTACATATAAATATATAGTTTATATATGATGTGTATAAAAGACTAAGCATAAGTATTAATACTAGTAACTATAAGTAATAATGAAAGGATCTATGTATTATTATTTATTAGTAATATTAATTAATATTAAATACCTAAAAGGAATAAAAGTAGGAACTAGTCAAAAGTTCATAAGTTAAATTAAAAAAACGTTAAATTCACCTAAATTAAATCAAAATGGTTATTTCAAGAAAACAAATGATTTTTTATTTAACTGCCCATTTTCCTAAAGTCTGTCTATAAAGACCCAAGCCAAAGAGAGGTTGGGGGATCTTTTGAATATTCCATAATTCTACCTGATTATTCTCAAGAGAGTTCTCGGAGAGCATTTTTCCCAAGAGGAAAAAAAAATGGATGTAGAACCTATTATCCTAGATAGGGAAGCCTTACCTTAGGATCTCTAAGCTACTTTCATGTTGGAACCAGCTCGGGGGGATCCGGATTGAAACTAGGAATGGTTCCTAGTCATGGTTGGGTGGAACGTGGTAGTTCCCAAGTTATTTGGTTAACTGAAGAGAGGTCAGAACTATCTATGTCCTTGTTAAAATTGTGTGTTTGAGTGTGCAGGGTATCCATGCATTAAAATAGATTCAACTTGCAGGTATGCGGTTTCTTGATCTTCCTTACATTTTATACATATTTTCTTAATAAATGAAGGGATTAAATTTTGTAAGGTTAAGTAGTATCTTTCTGTTCTAGTTAGGTTGTTTTGTTTATATAAACTTAAAAGAAGGTAGGATTATTATAGTTTACATGTTCATATAAACCTTACTTATAAAGATGTTGTTATAGGAGTATTATGTTTAATTAAACATGATGTCCTAGTTAAGAAAATATAGATTATATTTCTTACTAATTAGACTGTCTTATATACCTTTATCAGTTTTCAAAACTATAGGAGATTATATGGTTTTTATTATTTCTACAGTACTCTTCGAGCATTACTATCTGTTTAAATTTTAGTCTTCTCTCATGTTGTAAGTTTCAGACTCTTAGAATAACATCAAATAAGTTTAGATCATATTAATATTAACTAATAAAACTAACAAACAAATAACAAATTAAAGTCCAACTCTACATCTTTCTTTGCTGGAAGATTTCATATTGATGGCATGTTTATTATTTCAACCAACAAAACAATTATATATAAGTGTAGCATAAATATTGTGCTTAAAAAATAAATTAAATACCATTTCCATACTGAAACTTAAACCATTATATCCTAAGTACAATAAACAAGATTAATATTGTTAAACCCTAAATCCACAATAAACATACTGAAGAATAATTCTTATACAAACCCTAAACAATAATTTCATTATAAAAACATCTCCATAACATGCCAGCCATCGAGACCAGTTAAGGTCCGGCTGTAGGCATAACTATTATACATTTATCTTCACTATTATCCAACAAAACCTAAGAACCAATTTTATACATAATACAAACCAAAATATTAAACAACGAATTCATTTAAAGGAGACAGAATCAAATTCTGTTGGCATCTCTGCAAAAACAAAAACACACATGCTGTATTGAATCGCCAATCCATGCATTAGATGGCCCAGGGTCGAATTTTGTATCCTCACATTATTTACAAAATGAGAACTAAATCAAACACTTAGAGAGGAATCGAATCCTGTAGGGAATGTTTTTAAAAACACAAAACTATAAAACCATAAAGTGTTCACATTATAGGCTGCCCATAAAAGTTGATACATAAGCCAAAATATTACACCAAATATAAATTACTCTAACATAACCAAACACACATAGTAACATCCAACAAACCCTACTGTCAACACTATTACATCAATGACATTTACAAAATTATGCAACAGCATGCCAAGCTAAAGACCGTAGGAATAGTAAACCCTAGTCACGTTAAATAAACCATATATTTAACAATTATAAACATTTACAAGTAAAATGCACACAATCATGATTTGAGATAGTGCCATTGCAAGCTATAATTGAGATACAAAACTAAAAACAATTATAGAGATGAGTCTTCATCTTGGCAGACATGCCTCAAAGTCTCCACACTTAAACCATCATCGAAATGGTATTTACAAACACATCCATGGATTCTCATTATCACAAAGGAACCAAACATTTGAACCCATAACCAAACGTTCACAATGTTAACCCTTTCAACACAGAGCTCAAAATTTTTTTACTCATAACACACATAGGTAAAAAGGCCTATACTTTGATAGGCCTTACCCATGGCAGGGTAGCACAAACATTTCAGGAAGCAAGCAACGAGCCATGAATTAAAGCCACCCATGTCACCTGCATAGTTTAACCATCAGAAGTATTTTAGTCCTCAAACTGAGGTGAACAAACAAAACCATGATGCAAAACAAGACTGAAAGCATACCTATTTCAACATAGGACTGGTCTGTTACTCCATTCAGTGTTAAACCCTGAGAGCCAAAACCATGCAGAAAACCGAAAGAATATCCAAATGAAATTATGAATCCCAACAATGACCAGACCAGAGCTTAGGGCTCGTTTCCTCCTTTCCTCAAGGAGCCATAAATGCGCCACCCTCAATCCCACCATTGATGTGATTTTTACCCACCTTCGTATAGTCCAAACCACAACCTTTTTGAAATTGCACTAAACCCCCATTAAACCCCTCTTGGGTATAGATAAGCCATAGTTTCATGGCATATGAAATATGCCATGAAAGGATTTTCACATAACTATAGTGTTTCCAAAACCTAACATAATGTTTTCCAAGTCTTATGACTTAATCCTTTAACCCTAGGCTTTATACACTTTCATTTACATGTTATAAAATAAATACCCAAGGGATAAAAATGATCATAACCACAAACCACAAAAATAATTTCAACCATAAATATTCAGGTCTTACAACCCCAACTCTGCGTAAATGATCCGGCGGATTATTCCTCTTTGAAGATCCAATATGGTACATGGTTCAGAAACGGCGGTCAAATAAAATCAGACGGCAAAAATACAAAGCATTAGAGGTCGGAAGAGATCTCCCTCCGCAACGACGGGCGGCCAAACTCCTAGTATATCCACGGGGATAACCTGACGCAAAAAATATGAGGATCAGCGGTCGAAAGCATTTTCCCTTCCACAACGTCGGGGCTCACATTCTTTTCTCCCTTTCACAACAGTGGAAGCTTAACGGACATTCGGATGGATTGGAAGTTGGAGCGATTCGAGAGCCACAATGACCGATAGATAAAAGACTTCTCCCTTCTGCAACAGCAGAAGCTTAAAGACGTTTGGAACAGATTGGAAGTTGGAGTGATAAGCAGTCCACAACAATGGCCACAAGCTTGATTGGAAGAACAACGCTTTCGGCAGCCGCAATGTTAGAATCCCAAAACTTAAAAGATCGGTGAAATAACTCAACAGAATCTGAAAAAGAAGTGGTGCGCCATCCGCAACTGCGAAAACCAAATTAACTAAAGCCTCCAAATCGAAAACCAACCAACAGCCAATTGCGATTGAGACCGTCAGAGCCCGTTGCTTATCCTCTTCTGCAATGGAGGATGAGCAGATAACAAAAATTTCCGACTCAAACACTGCAATATGCATGGCATGGTGATGTTGCTAAATGGTTGGCAGTCTGTGCACAGTTTTGTTGTGTTTTATGCATATGATGTTATTATGGCATGATTTCATCATGAACAGCTTATTTGTAACAGTTGGAAAAGATTTCTTGGCAGTTATCATATTCGATCCATTGCCACAGTTGAGATGTCACTGAAAGGCATATGAATCACTTGTTATGAAAAATGAGTGGGCATTTGGCAGGAGAAGGTAAATAGTCGCATTTTCTTTTACATTTTGTCTCCTTGGTAACGACGAATATGAGGCTTAAATAGGGGAAGCTGGCGACTATTGGAGAGTGGGGGACGATTGGAGGAGTTTTTGGAGAACGACAGTGCAATGTTTCTCTATGATGAGAAACTTAGAGAGAGCATTTTGCTATGAAAACTGTCCATGTGCTGTTCCTTTGGAAGTCGACTATTCTCAGTCATAACTTGGCTTCTTTTATCTGTTGAAGTCCAGTTTTGTAGGTTTTCAGAGAGGAGTATTAAATACTTTCTATCCAGCGCTCTGTTTTAAAGTTGCTGAAGTTGTTTCCAGAACCATGTGTACCATTCTAAAACCATTAATTGGATCGGTTCCCATTGGAGAGGGACCCGGAGACGTAGCCCAGTCGAGGGGGGTGAACTCCGTTATCAACTTCTGTTTGTGACTCTGTTTTTGTGTTTTCTTCTTGGCATCTGTTTATCAGTCTTGTTTTTCATTCCTGTTCTGAGCATTTAATTTCTATTAATGATGTTCCTTTAAGTAACCTGTTGCACGCATTATTTTACAAGAAACTTTTAATGAACTGAAGTTGAGCTCCGACGGACCAGTAAACAATTGAAGTAGGAACAGTTAGGCCAGGACATCAGTCCTTTTATGTTCAGTCTGCATAGGATAGTGTAGCATAGTTAGCATGTCATAAGATGTTAGGTTTAGCTATTGTATATGGATTCCATTAATGAAGTAACTTCACAAAAAGGGGAATTTTGCATTACTTCGCATTACTTCGCAATGAACTAAGTAAACGTCATAAAAACAAGAGGAACCATTTACCTCTCTGAGTTGTCCCTTAAGGGATACAAATATCGCCACTCCACAACTTGACAGTGAAAGACAATTTAGAACGTTTCATAAACAGAACCATTTGTTGATGTATATGTAACTTCAGAATGTATTTCACTTGTATTTCTTATATATTGTAACCCAATGTTTATTCGGCATGTACTTGACTCATGTCATGCATCGATGTTCCTATCGGGAAGATCTATAATGTAAACAAGTAATGTCAAGTCATTGTGGGTAACCCCCCTATTGGTTAAGGGTTAAAGTCCCCACAGTTCCAGGGCACTAGGGTTATTAGAATCTCCTAGAGAGTTTGTCCCTAGTGGGGTTTAGTCAAGTCGAGAATTAGTATAAATAGAGAGATGGCCTCCCTATTTATCACACATATCAGACACACTGAAGTGTAGCGCATAGTTGATGAAGGAGAAGACATTGGGGCTAGATAGAGATAAGGTTACTGTTGTCGGGAGATCACTTACTGTTTTGAGTTCTACTTTTGCTGTTGATTCTATCTCTAAGGAAGTTGCGGGGTTTTCACCATTTATGGTTTCCCCGAGGATAAACAATGTGTTCATTGTCTCTTGTGTTTGATTGTTGTTCTTATTATTCTCTTAGTTAAATATCCTAATGTATTTCTAGCTTAATGATAAAAATATAACATGGTATGAGAGCTAACATGAGAAGAAGACACTGTCCAGTTGCAGTAACTAGGGCTCCCTACTTTCTGGATCTTCCTCGACATATTTTAAAAAAAAGAAGGTAGGATTAACTCTCCTCCTTAGGGTGCACCTTTCTGTCAAAGCATAATCCAATTTTGAGGTTTTTTAGTTTTGGACTTGACACTATTGCTAAAAATTAGGGATTTTCATAGAAGAGGACTTTTTCAGTGAGCCCGGGCCTAGATTGATCTCCTTCCCAAAATCGAAGTTAGGGATCAAATTCAAAGCATTTGGTTGGACAAAACTCTGGAAAAGCAAAACCCTAATCTTCTCCTAATCCAACATCTTGACCTAGTAAGATCTAAATCTTTTGTGTTTCCATTTGAGGTTCTTAGTTAAGATGTCTCATCATACCAAGCTTGATGAAAAGCTTGAGGGAGTTGATAACTTCTGAGCCTGGAAGTATAGGATGTCCTTGGTCTTGGAAGAAAATGAGTTGGACTCCTATATCAATGAGGCTAAGGCCTTACATAAGAAGAATTTGGTTATGGAAAATAATATTATTGCTGATTCAATCAAGGATGACCTCATACCACAAGTGTCCTCCCTCAAGACACCTAAAGCTATTTTTGATGCCCTAACCAAATTGTTTGAAGGGAAGAACATAAACCAAAAGATGACTCTGAGAAACCAATTGAAGAATGTAAAGATCTAGAATGATGAGACCATCCAGTCTTACTTTACAAAGTTATCTCAGATCAAGGAACATCTGGAAGCAATAGATGAAGAAGTGGAAAATTTAGAGATTGTGATGACCACCTTGAATGGTCTCCCTAGATCATGGAACTCTTTCATTCAAGGGCTCTATGCTAGAAATAAGTTAGTCAAGTTCAGCAGACTATGGAAAGAATGATCTCAAGAAGAAGCTTGGATACCAACTTGAGAAGAGAAGATGGGAAGTGAAGATCAATCTCTCACACTTCACTCCAAGAAAACTAGAAAGAACCATCATCACTCCAAAGGTAAGATCTCACACCCTAGAAAATATATGTCTACCATTAGATGTTACACATGTGATGAGAAAGGTCACATATCCAGATTCTTCCCTAATAAAGGGAACTTAAAGAAGAGGAAGGAAAACAAGAGAAGACATCATGCTCATGTTGCCGAGGATGATGAACCTTCCACAAAGAGAGTTAGACAAGAAAGTGATTCTTCAATCATTTTGTTATGATTATAAGTCACATCATTAAAGAAGGGTTGGATGCCTAAATGTTGTTAATAAACCAGAAATAACTTGTTAGAATTTGATAAAATTCATGTCGTAGTGTGATCTCAGTAGTGAATAGTTTAGAGCTACTCTCAGTGAGAGAGTCTATGAGAAGAACATAAAGAAAATATGGGAACAATGATGTTTTGGATTGTAACCTCTGATTGTAATAAATATTACATGATGCGACGATTTTGTGGATGTAACCCATGGATTGGGTGAAACGCATACATTGGTATCAATCTTATGTGCTCTTGATATACACTTTATCTTATGTGTTTTTTAAGTATTTTCATCTTATTTTATCTTAATTATTCTATTTATGTACTTCATTCTCTTGATAATGATGTTGTAAACTGTTGAGTATGGGTGGTTTTTTAAATACAAAAGAACATTGATATTCGTTGGTTATAGTAAGTCAGATAGTCTAATATGGAATGAAAGCTAGAGTTATTAATTAAGGTCTTTGCCTAAAGTATTAAGTAGTATAAAAATGTAAATCTTAGGAAATATTGAAATATTTAACTTTAATACAAAGAAATTATGGTATTTCGGAGATAACAAGTGGTAACTTATTGACTAATACCTTTTAGTAGTTGTTTTATATTGTGATTTTGTTTGGTTGTTTAGAACTTTATAACATTAGGGTTGATTACAAAGTCAACTTTCGTTCGACTAACATAATTGGGGTACTTGAGTGAAAAATTTACACAGTGTATCCCAAGGGTCTATTCATGGTATTATGGGTATGTTATAGGAAGATTATTTTCACTTAGTCGAATTTGCATATAATAATCATTATCAAGCTTCAGCTAAACTTAGTTCTTTTGAAATATTGTATGGTAGGAAATGTAATACTCCTATTTCATGGAGTAACATGGTTGACAAGTTGATGTTAGGACCCAACTTGTTAAAATAACTGGAACAAACTATGAAACAAGTATAAAGCAATATGAAAAGTGCACTGGATAGATAAAAGAGTCATGCAAAACTTAAAACAACTCACAAATATTTCCAAGTAGGTGAGCATGTATTTGTTAAGGTAAAACCAAAAAATAGCTCCTTCAAGTTGGGGAGTTGTGCTAAATTAGCACCCAGGTATTCTGGAACGTTTGAAATATTGGCAAGAGTTGGACTAATGGCATATCAGGTAGTGTTTACACCTAATCTTAGAATACATAATGCATTTCATATTTCCATATTGAAAATGTATGTACATGATTCTACTAATGTGATTGACTGGAATGTTATTAAGGTAGAACCCGAAGGATATTTTTAGGGGGAAACGAATTGTATTATCAACAAAAGGGAATGTTTTCTCTAGAATCGCACCATTGGACAAGTAAAGGTGCAATGGAAGCACCTCATTCTAGAAGAAGCAACCTGGGAATTGGAGAGTCATATGCGGGAGGCATATCCAGCTCTCTTCCAAGAAGACTCATAATAAACTTAAGAAACATCAAATATGATATTGAACTTAAGGTGGGGTGTTTGTAACCCCAACTAGAACTGAAAAATAAATATTTTTATTTATTTGAGAAAACATTATGCTAGCATTTATTGTAAAGTTTTTATGACCAAGTTGGTCAAGGATGACTGTAATTGAATATTTATTTATTTAAATAATTAAATGGAGAGACACCTATCCGAAGGATACTATTGAAATAGTGTTCACTGACCCACTAGGAGGAATGCACAACTATATAAGGATAAAAGACAAGTGGAAGCACTAGCATTTCACTTTCTAGGTGTTATGGAAAGCAAAATACCTAAAATTGTGGTCATGTTCTGTGAGAGGAGGAAGCGATAATGTGGCTCATTTAATTACAAAACTGACCCAAATACCTAGGAAATGATATAAATTCCATCGAATTGATCAGGAGGCTCACTACATTCTATTATAAGTGATTAGATCGTTGTGAATTTCCACAAACTGAAAATTCAAGAACACAAGAGGAATTTGATGAAGGGATAGCTAAAGTAAAATTACTGAGAGTTAATCTTTCTAATGAGTTTTACTAGTTGCAGATATTTTCTGTGTGGTATGTGATAGAGCCTCTTCATCCTAGTGGTTCAGTGAACAGTCTCGGGGGTCCTGAAGCAAGTGATCTTGGTTTCTTTCAAGACATGGTTGGCTAGGAATGGTCTCCTTTGTGGTTGTTCACATTCAACAAATTATCTAGGCTCTAAGATGTTTTGTTTATTATCTATGATTTTATTCTATATTTGTATCTAGAAGGTTTATGAATGATGATATATTCTATAACTAGTAATTGTTTTTAGATTAGAACTCCTTAAAAAGATCATATGTATGTTTATTGTTTATAAAGTATGCTACAGTATCTATATAGTTTAATGGTAACTATACCATAGTGTATCTTCTTTGTAAAATAAAATCTGTAGTTATTTTCCTATGAGGTTATAATCAGTTTCTGATTTTATTACATTAATTTTTCCTTCAGTTCAATCATTTACAGTCATAGATTAGGATAACCATTGATAAGTAAATAATGCATTTTTACTTGTATCTGGTTCTTACTTATTATACATCTAATCTAATTAAAATTACTAATTTTCTAGCTTAATTTCGAAATCGTCACTTATCACTTACTATAATCAATATTCAATCAGATAATATTTTATTGCTATATCTCTTTATTAAAGTTAGCGAGCAATTAAACTATGGATTGAAGAAATCAAACCAAATTATGCAAGAATAAATTTACTCTACAGAAAATGCACACACACACACAAACACACACACACACACACACACACATATATATATCATAATATTTAATACTTACTACTTATTCCATAATCATTATCTTCCAACTCAAGAACAAAAAAAACTAAAATTATACTATTAACCCATTTATAGATTAGTCACATATATGTTATTATCATTTAAGAATCAGTACAGGACAAGGGTTCAAACCCTGTAACCCTTTGATAGCCTAAGGGCATGTATACTGCAACTAGGTTTAAAACCATCAATGCTGAACTATAACCAAGCATAAAACATTATAATGTTAAATACGACTCAAATCATATTATTTATATATAAAAAAATCCATGAAAGAGTTACAAACATAGTGGCCTCACAACCCAAAATATCCAACTAAAATACCTTAAAGTAAGCATTGATAAAAATATATGTACTGTTTATTATTTAATAGGTCATAAAATCGAAACCCGCTAAGGGCTAATTGGCTAGAACAAAACAATTGAAGGCTACTTAACTCAAATAAAATTCCAAACAATAATTTTTTTAGAAGAAGAGTTCGAATCCCATAAGGGCAGGTCTATCTGTAAGAAGCCAAACAGTTTTAAACCAAGAAATTGATAACCATCCACTATCAACGCAAACACCTTACGATGCTAGATGAATCCATCCGACTATTCTCTTGACAGAGTATTTCTATTTGTAAAAAAATATTTATAACCTAAACAAATCAATGGCCTCTCGGCTCTAACAATAAAAATATTAACTACTACAATAACCATGACTGCTCGAGAATACAAACGTCCTTCCAACCTTAAAAGGTTTACTAGAAAAATGAAACTACAAAGTTAAAATCGAGACAAAATTCAACTAAGAATCAAATCAATTGTGTAAATACAATGACAAGCCCTTATAGGAGTTTCTTTATAAAAGAAAAACATTTACAAGTTTGGAGCGACAATCGAACAACTAATTGAACACTCCACAAAACAAGAACTATGTCATAGCAGAGCTAAGTAAGCAGATGACATTAGTTTCACACGATGGTCAAGGAATACCTCTTAGACACATCTATAAATGCCTCAAGGCATAACCAAAGAAGTTTACCATTTTTGTTTTAAAAATAAGGAAATGTGAGAATAAGTCCATGCTAGGATAACGCTACCACAAGCCATATAGCCACCGAAAGTAAGGTCAAAGGTCTTAGCATATCCAATGCTCCACAACCACGATGTCCATTCATAATCCAAGTGAAGAAACCCAAATCGAAAACTTCCTACACACGAAAATATACACAGGTCAAACAAGAGACCAGGATACACAGGTCAAACAAGAGACGCGAAACTTCCATGCTTTTCCTTTAATGACAAAAGTACTTTTCACTCATGGATTACTCTGAAATAATTCTTGTATCTTGTGATTGTATCGTAATTTATTCAAAATAAGAAGAAAAAATCAAAATGTTGTCTAAATCATTATTAATATTGCTTTCATTCTCTGATGACCTTTTAAAATATCCCTTTGTTGTCTTCAACTCTGGATTAATTATCAAAAATATTGCACCATAAACATCATAACTCAAATGGTTCTAAAAATGGCTTGTGGGAACTGCACTAGCAACATCAGACCTTAAGTGGTCCTAAAAATAGCTTGTAGCCTTATTCATATTTAGTATGGCCCTCATATTTCCATATTTAGATGATGATAATGAAATCTTCTTTTTAATCCCAAGCTAAACTGAATTGAGCATCTTCATGTCTTTCTTATCAGACAATATCATGGATGTAGAAGGATTTTTCTTATTCTCACCTACCCCATGTGACTTTTGCCAGTTTTCCTGCCTATGTACGTCCCCCTTAATATCATGTTTCTTAGAAAAATTATCATAATGCATTTGAATAGATGTATCTTTTTGCATTTTCAACATTTCCTTCGACTCATAAGTTGCTTCTTGGATTTGATCATTTTTAGTAAACTGTACTTTCTCTGCAGAATACTTTAAGCTTTAATCACAACATGATCTAGATTTACCATCATCAATATCTAGCATAAAGTCCTCTTTCTCTGTACCTTTATCATCATACTCCACACATATCTCTTTCACTGCCCGAGTAAAGTCAGTTTTAACGTTTCTTGGACATTTCGCTGACAACTTATTTTTAAAATCAGAGGTGAATGCGTGAACGCCAATAGCAACACATAACCCACTACAAAAGAAGCAATAAAAAATGACATCTATAAAGAAAAACCAAATTCTATATTTTGAATACCAAGGTGACCAACTTGACATGCTACAGACAACAAATAAGAATTTCTGACTAGCATATAACCAAAGGAATTTATCCAGTAAGTTTGGATAATTTTATTCTAATGAATGTACTTCTATGTTCACATTTACCTCTTATTGCACTAACTGTTTAAGTGGTCTCGAAGGGTGTTGGGATTCACGCAATTACTCTTAAATCTATGGATATATCTCTATTGTAGAGTAAACCCTCTCTAGAAGTATGATTTATTCCATGTTCACTATATAGATCTAGTATATGCTTTTACAAACATTTTGCATATATTGGGCTATAACCGACTGCAAGTAATTTGGTCTGTGACTTTGATAAGCAGTTGTACTGTATATGTTTGAATGTAGTAGTAATTATTCAATACTTATGATGATTTTCCTTGGATGGATTAGAAGAAATTTCTTATAGCAAATGTAACATTTACCATCCACAACATTTAAGATTGAAAAATAAAATGATATAGTAATAATATAAAGCATAAATGTTACATATGCCAAATTTAATGCATAAATGTTAAATAGTAATGTTATAGACTTTTAATGCCAAATTTCCAGATCAGGATTTTACTCAAAAATAAGGTCAATACATGCCTCGAAAAATCAATGCACTAACAACAATGGAAAAAGGTGTGCTACATGAGTTCAATTTTCTCCTTGGTATCTCACAAACTAAGCATACTTCATTGAACAAATATAAACTAATGTAGATGGCTTTCGGTAGATAATATTGAGTGGATTTGGTAGATATCAGTCCTCACACAAGCAAAAGAGGAAGCACAATGAATATTTCATTCCAATAAATATCTATAACACAAGCAATATCTCCATAACACGCACATCGGAAGTACCAACTTTAAACACGCACTCCAACACAAGTTTCTCCTTATACGAATTCTATAGTAGAAATATCATATTTATATTGGCCACACCCTTCAAAAAATGTGTGAATCTATGCTATTTAACACTATATTTTACTAGTACATCGTCTTCATTATGTGATAGCAAGTGTAAATATGCATGCAATATGTAGTTAGTCAGTTCCACCAATTCATGAGTTAATAAACCATTATATCTCATGTGTCTAGTTGTCTTCCCTCTCTATATTACCTAGCTGGGATGCGCAGCCGAGGTAGATAGCTAGGGGGATCTAATGGCTTAAATAAAATAAATTTAAATATGAACCCTTATCTTCAACCATTTTACACTTGTTTCTCCTCAATTCAACCTTTCAATTAAACTAGTGATTGGATAATAACTTAGGGGTGGATAGACTGTCCACCCAATGTCGCCGCCAATTGATACCGAGGCTCATCGACCATAAGCAAAGGTGGAAACAATAAGAATATTATTCAATTATGGAAGAAATATTAGGTTTGATATTCTGGCTGTAGCTTCTTGGAGGGATACTGTAGCGTTGTAGTGTCCCTCATAAAGCTATTTGTCCATCATTTAAGTTAGTGGCTAAATACGATGATATTTTGTCACTAGGAGACAAACTAGATACACCTAATAGTTGTTTGTCCTTCCTTAAACAATGAATGCATCCCTTCCTCCCCTTCTTCTTAATTTGGATGCCACGATTTTACAAGAGGAATGGTATTCTCCTCTAGTAAAAGAGCCCTATATTGTGCACTATAGATTCAACATACAAACCACGATCCAATAGAGTGACATTGTTCCATCCAAAACAAGACCTTGAAATCCAGTGGTTTTTGTACCCATATTAGAGATATAAAACACCATTTCTGCACTTGCAACAATATTTTTTTAGGTAAGCCAAGGTTCAAACCCCGTGTCCATCAATAAGTTTATTTAAATAAAATAACATGAAACCATACTAGGTTCATATCATGAAATGAAAATGAAAATGAAAATAAAATGATCAAAATCATAGAATGAGAATGTAAATGGAAAAAAACTTACCTCGGAAGTGCCACTGCTTCCCGCTGCCATAATCAAACAGGCCTCTCTACAAATAGAGATTGAGTTTACCAATTTTTTAAAGATATGTGTGAAGTGCCTGACAAGCTGAAATTTTGCATAAGCATTAATTTGGACATATTTTAGATCAAACCTAGAATATTCATTTCATTCAAAAACATTAAAAGAGCGGGAGAGAGAACATATTATGATTAAGTTCAATAATGAGGGTGTTGGAATTTCATTTAAATTTTTTTCATGTTTTGAATTTTTATCTTATATATCATACAAATTTGGTTAAAAAATAACCCTTTAGTAATGAAATTTTATTTCAAAAAATGCTCTTTAATAATAATGTTTTTATTAAAGAATTTAATTTTCATTCAAAATATATATTTTATTGAGTTTATTTTCTAATTAAAGGGTAACACTAAACTCAAGAATAATGTTTTTATTAGGGGTGGTAGGAAGGGGGGGGATTCTTCTTAAACACGATGAAATCCTTGAACTAAGCTATTCTTTGGGAATAGGAGAAGACACCAACAAAATATTGGAAGAATTAACGCTATGGAAAGGAATGTATCAAGATAAGGTCATGAATATTATTGAAATCAATGTTTTTTGAGACTCTTAAATTTTGATCCAATATCTCATTACCAATAGACACCCCAACTTTTGCACCTATTAACAACTCTTATGTCCTTTTATTAACATGTTATTATATTGGTTTAAGAGCAGACCTTTGGATTTTTATAGTCCTAGATGTTATTATTCCATACTTTGTGTGCCATGGATATTAAGCGTAAATACCTTGTTACTAAGGGATTAAAACCCTAAGCTCTAAACCTATGGTCTAAATATTATCTAAATACTTAGGCATGGGTTCTTTGACTTTGGACAAGCGCAACCTATGGACTAGTATTATTGTAATAACACCATAATGCAAGCTTTGTAATATGGTATTGTATGATAGGGTTTGGGTGGCGACTTAACATATGGTATAAACCTTACCATAGCAGGGTTTAAAGTTTTTAGAATGGTGAATAAAACCCATGATATCGCAATGATGTTGAACTATGGAAAAATGGGTTTGGAAACTCAATAGTGGTTACTAGCTGGTGCATTTATCGTTCTTGGAAATCGTGGCAGCTCCAAGCTTAAGGCTTGGCTCATGATTTAGTTTGGTCATTTCATTAAGCTTTGTGGGGAAAAATGGATCTCAGCCCTATGCTACAAAGGAGATGAAGGTAAGCTTCTTCTGGTTTCATGTGTGCATTCTAAGCTTGGTTTCATGGCTACTTCGTAGTTATACTTCTCACCTTGTCATTTTTTATTGTGGTTGTAGGTAGCAGGGTAACGATGGTGGGGTGGCTCCATTCTTCACTGTAGCTCCAATGTATTGCAATTGAGGCCACGGTAAGCCTACTCTCCAAGCTTATGCTTGCCACCTTTCATCCCTGTGGGTAGAGATGAGTTTCAACTGGTTGTTGGTTGGGGTTTTATGCTATAGCAATTTCTATTTTTCCTTCGACCTTATGATTACAAACTTAGTTTTTAAATGTTGAGGCGTTATGCCATGAATCGATTCTTAGGCCACTCGGCTCTGTGCAATTTCATTTTGGTTATGTAAATCGATATTTTTGTTTTTGGGCTTTATAACCATGGGATAGACCATTCCTTGCAATGGTGCCATAACCCATTGGCACGCCTGTGTAAACCTCGTTCCCGACCTTTAATGGTGACTGTGTACCAGACTTTGGATCTCTGTGTAAATAGATATGTGTATAGTTTTGATATAATGGTAATGGTTAACTTGATATATTGAATTTGATTTCCTTCTTTGTTTTTATAGAGCAGCATATGTTAAATGAAGTCGGGGTATTAAAAGCTGAGGCATTCGCCCAACCGGATGCTCTGTGTGTAATGCAATTGATTAGCTTGGATAATGTAATATCTTAACCATGTGGGTAAAGCCAGTGCTGTAAATGGCATGAGCCTTTCCCATAGTGCTGCGATAACTTGTATATTATTGTTTATGGTATTCGGTTCTTATGTAAAATGGTCTGTGGAAATCCATGGGTTTGGAAACCATGATGGCCAAAGATTGTAGTAGATGTATATTTTAATGGACTGTGTATAAAAATTGTTATTTGCTGAGGCCGTGTGGTATCTAGGGTCTTACAACCTCACTCCTAGTGTATGCATTGTTAATTATATCGCATTTGATGTGTTTGTAAATTACAGCTCATATGATTAGTGTATATCGTGGCCTGTGTAGCAATATAAACAATGGATTTATAAAAAGGATTGATTCATATTCAATTAGTTATGATATGGCTTTTATTTATTTTGAGAACCCACTGTAAGGTTATACGATTTGGATTTATGTTTACTATAACAAACTGGGATTGCATGCAAACAAGATTTGATTCCTATTAATGTTTGCAATATATATGGATTTATGATATGATTTTGAGGTTGTTTTACTATCATATGATTTATTGTATAAGATATATTATTTTAATTTGGATAAGGTAATGTTTGTTGAGTTATGTGATTTTTTTATGGTTATGTATAGATAGATAAGTTAGAACCATGGAATTTGTTATATGAATTTTGATCAAATAATTGTAAAGGACCACTTTGATGGTCACAATGCCTCCTATGATTATTTATAATTTCGTTTCATTTGTGTGGAGTATTTTTAATGTAAATTTGTAATATGGATACAGACCTTGAAAGGTCTTAGATGAGTTATTTAAATTTGGAATTTAAATGTATAGATAATTTTCATAAAAGGTTTATACCTAATAGTCTTATTTATACGTATAGATAAGTATCTTATAAAATAGTTCTAATTGTAAGTAATAACCTAAGGTATCTATTTAGTATATTTAATCCTCTTAATCTTACTCTTATGATTAAATATACTAAAATATAAAACATGTCTCTACTTACAAATGTAATGTCTGTAGAGTTATAAATATTAGGTGAGCAACAAATAGCAGGTCTGGATTTATCTAGTTTACAGTATTAATTTCTGAATATGGAATGAATACAGAAAACAAACTTTAGAGATGGAAACCTAGCTATATAGAGCCTATGAAAATAATTACCACCCTATGAAGTATTGAAGAGAATACAAACCCTAGAAGAGTCTAGGGAGAACATCAATTACATAAGGTTAGTAACTTCATTAGAAACATTCATCTAACATATTCATTATATAATCTAGAATATATCATAGACAGTCTAGGGTTATATTTTAAAAAATGTAACCCTAGGAGATATGGACACGATCAATCAATTACAGGGTTAATAATATATATAAAATATTTTACATAGAGCAACCAACATTTAACCTAGAAATGAACTTTGACATACTAAGAACTCATAACTGTAATATATCGTCTTGAAGCTCCTTTAATTCTTGAACCTACACACTTTTTAAATTACCAGCATTATTAATTTAAGATAGATCTAACCTCCGATTTTCATGACCAAATCACTTGGGAACTACCATGTTCTTCCCAACCATGACCCTTAACCGTTCCTAGTTCTAATCTGGATCCCCTCGAGCTGGACTCCAACATGGAAGTAGCTTAGAGATCCTAAGGTAGGGTTTCCTAACTAGTAATAATTTCTAAATCAATCCTCTTTTGCTAGCACGAAAATTTCTCCAAGAAAACTCTTGAGAGAAAAAACAGGCAGAATAATAATTCCCCCCCATAAAAATCAGAACCCCAAACCTTTGCTTTGCTTGAGTCTTTATAGATAGATTTTTCAGTCAAAGGGGTAGTTAAATCAAGAAATCCTTGATTTCTTGACTTAACCCTTTTTAATTTACTTGGGTAATTTTCAATTCTTAACGTAGGAACTTTTAACTAGTTCCTAGTTAGTCTTTCATAGATATTTCACTATTTATTAATCCTTTAATAATAAATAATAATTGGTGGAGCTTCTCTTCTATATTTATTGAATTATATAATTAATCATAATTAATTCTTTATACATACTATGTATAAAATACATAGTATTAAAATACTTCTTAATATTTGTCTTTGGGCATCATGTATTATGATCCCTAGACTTAATGATACTTCTTCATGAAGATCAAGTAGATAGATGGTTCTAATCTACTAGGCTAGGCAACTCTAAACATCCTTGCATGTTGGATTTCCCTAGTATAATGTGGTAGCTCTTTAGTACTTGATGAGAATACAGAAATTTCATTTAATCACTTATAAATAAGTATGATGAGATCAATATTTTTCTCGAGTCATTTTCACTCGAAAGTTATTAAATTATTTTCAGTAACCCATAGCGCTTACCAAATCCCATACTCAATGCTTATAACAAGGAGTTACAAACATAGTGTAATTCTAGAGCTCTTGCTTAACACTAAATGCTAGGATGTACTTGTACGATACACTGAGGGATACAAAGGGCAAGGATCCGATGCTCCAGAGCTTATGCTCAACATCAACATGGAATGCTCCAGAGCTTATGCCCGACATTTCCAATTATATTTTCATGTGTTCCAGAGTTGTATGCTCAACACAAATGTAAGTACTCATGTGCTCCAGAGCCTCTCCCCCAACACAAAACATATCATTGATCATGTGCTTCACAGTCCACGTCCAACACAACCAACATATATATACACATATATCATCAATAATTGGCTTATGCCCAATATACAAAACAAATCATCATGTTCATATGTACTGGGGTCATTGACCTAATATAAAATAAAACATCAATATAATCATCATGATCAAGAGGCTCATTCCTATAAATGGTAGGTCCAAAATTCGGGATATTATGGCAGGTGAGGCCAGGGTTGCAATGAATGGTCACCGAAAAGTTTGGGGATGATCTTGACCTTATCATTATGACCCAAGACCTTAATAAAATTAACTTTCGCACTAAAATAGAACAAGTTTTAAGTTTGCATTTCGTGTATGCAAGGTTACAATTTTGGTATTGGATTAAGAGCTAGCTTAAAACCTTTTGAAACGATGGATGAAGGGTCAATGTCTGGGCCAATCAAGAGTGGCGACATGATTAACTCATCTCAAAGTCATCCTTAATTTTTTTCATGTGGTGAGGAACCCTATCATTATACCATGCTTATCAGAAAAAATTTATAAACTAAGTGACTACATTTTATACTAACCTTAACAAGTTTGTGTTCATATAACTAATGGCGCAACTACTTAAACTATGCACTTGGATCGATGCTTCAATTTTAGGTATGAATATAGGTAGATATCTAGGGTTACCCTACTGAAAGTGTTGGGAAAAAGGGACTTACAACCTCTATCAATTTTATTTAAGATAAGTTTGATTATTAGCATATGTTGGGTCTATAATTTGATTTTGAATTCCAATGTGATTTCATGGTAGCATGCGATTTGGTAATTTAGACTAACAAGTATTTTTTAATGATTGGGACATATCCATCATGGATTATATATATTTAATATTTTGTTTAAATGTTAATTTAATTATGTAGATGGATCCAAATTGGGATGATAGTCAGTTCCTAGATCTATAACCTAAAGATCATGGATTGATTGGGGCTTACTAATATATTTCTTCGATATTTTAATTTGATGTTTTGTTTGGATTCGTTAGGATTTTAGATAATTAATTTCTTTCAGATCTCTTTGTTTTCATTTATATATAAAAGTTAAAAAATAGTCTTGAAATCGTATGCAAATTTATGTTTGATTTAAAACATAGATGATATCTCTTTAGGAATCCATACAACACATAGATATTCTTGAAGGGTGGGTGTATGTAATGCCCCATATTTTGACTACGGCATATTTATCACTCAGACTTATTATAGTGTATTTACTTATTATCTGTGGACTCAACTATACTTCATAAACTATATTTTGGCATGTTATATGTGCTTATTTACTGATGTTATGATGTTATCAAGATTATGCTCTAATTATGATATTATGATGTTATCATGCTTATATTATGCTTTGATCATGATGTTATGATGATTAACATGCCTATGTAGATGCTTTGATTATGATGTTATGATGATTATCATTTATATGAAATTATTGTGCTTATGCGATTATCATGCAGTGGTTGTCATCAGATTCATTTATTTCATAACAAAAACATATAGTTGATTGTAATCCTTGGTATGATGTGATATGTATGATGTGGTACATGGGAACCCATCCATGATGTGAATTATTTTGTTATTTTATGTGATGAAAGGAAATAATGTTGATAATATGGACCAGCTATTGATTTAATATTGTTATGAATGCATCTTTGCATAGTGTTAACCTGCAGGGTACAGGGGCTATGTGATAGCCAAGTGTGTGATGCAAAGTATGACTCAATACATATCTTGAAGAAGAGACTTAATTGCGAAGTGATGGTACGATGACATGTACCAATAAACTCGATAGCAACGCAGTATGGTTTAATGAGTATACACCCAGTATGTTGAGAGGGTGGATGCATTTCCCACCCTATGTCACTTTGATACCCGAGGTCATGGGAGGGCAGTGCTGAGACACACTCCCCAAGTTGTTGTGATGATGATGGTCGGATTCCTGCTAGGAGAGGCTAGGTCCTCTAGATAGCCGATGCTACCACTCTCAGGTTCTATGTGGGAAGGTCAGTACAACTGGCATCCACTTTGTACTAGCAGAGGAAGGATATGGAGGATGCGGATGTAGGTTAGGATACGTGGACATATTAGTTATTATTGTTGAATGTTGGACATTGGGATACCAGATTAGTGATGGTAGGCACAAATCTTAATTAACTAATTAATAAGAACATAACTGTTCAATAACTCTGAATGTCAAAAGAAATCATATTATATCGGTATATTGGTCTTGTTGCGTGAAATATTATTTTTATCAGGTAGAATTTAAGGGTTTTGTTATAGTACATGTGCAGCCTGTGCATGTACTGGCCATGCATGCACACCTCACACATGCACGCTAGTATGAAATATTAATTGAAAAACATTAAATAGTGGGATGGGTTAACTAAGTAATTGTGATTTATTTAAACCTGTAAATGTACCTTGTTTATTAAAAAACAATGCGTGAGGGGACTTAACAATAAACATAAACATGTCGATGATTATCATTTCAATCAATTAATAATGATACTACAATTAATTAATTATTGGTTAATAATATTAATTATTATTTTACTTCTGTTATAATTGTCTATTATTATTATTGCATATTATTAATGTTTATTAATAAGTACTTATTATTTAGTTATTAATAAATAATAATTAACAATACTATTATTACCATTACTTTTACCGTTTAGTATAAAACTTAAACAAAAAACATTGGTCAAATTTTATGACAATTGGTTAGGGTTTAAATGAACACGTACAATTCAATAGGATAAACATTTTAGTAATTTCCACCATCTCGTCAGGGGCAAGGAATTGTACAAATCAAGAAAATTTATTAGTACATAACAAATGTCAAAGCAAAATCTAAACTGGACTACCCAAGATAGAATTTAATAAATTAATTTAAATAAGAAGGGAGGCGGTGGAATAAAGGAGGGGAAGGAGGTATAAGGAGGGGGATAAAATGGAGGAGGGGGGTGATTTTCAGGATTTTGGGGAGAGCAGTTGGGAGAAACGTTTTACGAAAGAATAGAGGAAAGAAAGTGATGGAGTAGAGAGGGAAGAAAACTGGAGGAGGGGGTTAACTCTAGGGGGTGAATTACACTCAGAAAAACAAGGAAGTTGCTATCGGGTTTATCGGCACGTGGACTCGAGGGCAAGGAAACCAGTTAGTTTCCTAGGGCCAGCAGGATCAATGCTTGTTGGCAGGGTGGTGGCATCCGGATTGGCATCAAGGCTCGGACGAGGCTCGGACAAGGGAAAGTAAAGGCTACAAGAGCAAGATTAAGTCCAGGTATTTTTTTGGTGTAACCCTCTCGTTATTTTACAAATAAATGAAATCTGAATAAACATTCATGTAATATTGCTGTCACATACTGGACTTAAAAATCAAAATAAGGGTAAATTCCAAATTGTTGTTAAAGTTTAGGACTTAGTGCTCTGCCCGGAAAGCAGAGCAGTACACTTGTATTCTTTATAATAAAAGTAATTGTGATTACTCCATTTCTGTGCATATGAAAAATAAACTACTAACAAAGTATAAGGAAATAATAATAATATACAAGTTTAAAGGAAGCTAATTAGTGTATTGCATAATCTCAGTTTATAGAAACACTCAACATTTATAATCTACTTCCATACTTTAATGATGAAGACTAAAGAAATAGATGAACTAAGTAAAGAACCCGTCACCACTCACAAGAAAACAAAACTAAAGATGTCGTTCCTTCTAACCAATTCCTTAGGCATCCAAAACTTACTTGCTACATAACCCCTGAGTGTGTTTGCTGAACCACAAGGGAAAATTATGATCAATGTGCCATCTCTTTGCATCAATAGCGTATTTCCTCCTCCATTTCCATCATCCTTCTTATTTGATGGACATAATATATTATATTATTTTTCTTAGGACTTTGTCATTTATGAGCTTCCTACTCTTTAATGCCCCACAAGGAGTCTTGACCTAATTTTGGGGAAGATGCCTCCTACATCACTTGAGTTCTCACTTAATTGCTTTGACCATTTGTCATATCCCCTTGTAGGTCACTAAACACTAGTTTAATGACTACCTCAGTTCTAATTCCTCTCAGTTATTTAATTATTCAATAATAATAATTCCATTACAATTATTTTTACTTTATTTGTCAAAATATAAAAAAAAATATTCAAAGTAATAAAAAATTTAACAATTGTTCAGTGTATTACAATCTATGATTTAATGATCCTTTTACAAAGTTGATGAACCCTTTTATGGTGTTCTAATATCTAGAAAATTCAATCTATAGTTGCTTTGATATATTGAAAAGTAATCTTGGGAACATTAATATCTTATCTATGCTTCCTATTATGATATTTTCTTATTGCATTCGTAATATATCCACATCCTATCCATTACTCTTGAATACATTTTCAAAGTTCTGTAGTTCTACACCAAGGTGATCTGCGTCTAATATTCTTATTGATACGATCCGAAGGGTTTTTATAGCACCTATTTTTTAAGCTAGGAAGTGATGAGAATTTGCATAGAGGTATCTATTTTTTTTTTCTTTTTTACATATTCATGATACCCAAGTCTCTTATTTTATTTTTTGATAAGGAGCGTATCAAGAAAATGTAGCTGACCATTTACTTCCATACCCGAGGTGCATCAAACTTTTCCTTTCCATGTTACCATTTCACAAAAAAATGTCATTTAAATATCTTTTCCTTCCCTATGGGATGAATAACAAAGAGTTTATGTCCATCATTTCAAAATTCTCCATATAAATATTAGCTACATCTAGAGACATCGGAGAACCCATAGCAACACCATGATTTTTTTCATATATGCTTCCCTTATAAGAGAATAGGTTGACTTTAAACGTATTCTAACCAGGCTTGCACTTTGAGTGCTTATGATGTTTTAATGACATGAATTTCTTAACCCACTCATATATTTGTGTTAAATGATACAATATTAAAGATGAAAATAACGGTTTCTTCTTTAATTTCTTGGGTTTAACATGTTTTAAACTTAATTTACAAAGGAACAATAGCTAGGTCTTTGATAACATTTTCTATATTGCAAACAATGTTGTCTAACAAAATTCTCTTTGGTGCAATAAGAGAGTTTAGAAGGTTTTCTAGAATGTTGTACGAAGGAAGATCTAAAGAATGGATGGATAGTTTTGTATCTATTATATCTTTCCAAGTTGTGGTTTAGGTCTACCATCATGTGTAATATTGTGCAATCGATTATCGAATTTCATTCTCCTTTTCATTGGCATAGTGTAATAATATGTTATCCTTAAGCACATAGTAGCATCCAAAGCTAACCATAGAACCACATGGATTTAAGAGGCAATATTAAATGGAGATTTAATAAGCGTTCCAAATATCTTAGCAGCTCACCACAATCTCTTCTTATTTTGTTTATGATCAAATACTCACTTAATATGCTGAATGCAATTGTGTTTCTTAAGCCACTTCAATATGTGGTTAGAGAAAAAACAAAACTAGGCATTACGTTGTTAATTTCATTCATTTGACCTTTATTATTCTACTTTTATTTGAGACCAGTTACATTAAGTTAGAATATGGTTAGGGATATAATTAAATGGTTAGTTTTATATAACTAACAACAACCATATTACCATGGGGTTCACTCAATGAACTTGTTACATAGCACGACTATTCATAGGATATTAGAGAATATTCCTAATTTCTCTCAATATTGGAAAATTCCTCCTAAAATTGTATTGTTGAACCCTCCTCCCAATATACCTTTCCAATTAAGAAAACCCCTAGTTTCACCAAATATTGTAGGTATCCATTTTTATTAACCCATTTTTATATCATATTATCAAGTTGTAACAAATAGGATCCCTAACTCATCTTAGTATAATCAAGCGTGATGCTAAATAAAATAATATATAATGCTAATAATGACCCAATCAAGATTGCACGAGATAAGGGTGATCGATCATTTTGTACTGTGGGATAGTGGAAGACACAATGGAAGAGTAATGGGGAAGGAAAAATGGGTAAAATACAACCCATTCAAGAGATCAATGCAACAAATAATGTCAAATATTGATAGTCCAAGAGTTAGTGCAATTCTTAGAAAAGATGATAATGGCATACTTTTCAAATCATATCCTTCCAATCTATCAATTTTATATCCCGTAAATACAAGTATAGCCATAGAGAGATCATGTTTTCAATAATATTAATAAATTAAACTCCATAAAAATGCAAAATTGAAACCCTTTCATGGATGCACTTCCCTACCTTCCTATCAAAAGAAACACCATTGATGTTTGAACCCAAATGAATATATAAAAAATCCTCTTACTTTCCAATAACACCATATGATCAAGTGGATAGATTGGATTTGGGTCATTCACAAGATGAAATGAATTTCCTGCACTTCATATTACAATCGAGAGGATTAACACCATTTAGTTACATTTTCTTGTGTTATATATCGTTTTTGTATCTTTAAAGGAGAGGGAAAAATCTCCATTGTTAAGTTTCAAGTATGCAATAATTATAAAGATACACATATGGTGAAACTTATATGATACCACTTGGTAACGATAACACATAGGGTATGTAAATAACGGTTTATATTTTCACCTATGCTCATGCCACTTCCAATACAATATTAAGACAAAATACTTGCATATAAGAATTGAAAATACGGCTATGAATGTGCCGAATATAACTCAATCTAAAAATTATTCCTAATTGGGAATATGAAAATGTTAAAGAATAATACAAAAAGTTGAAAGAAATGATTAGTCAAGAAATATTGATCTACATTTTCTTGCTTCTAGTGATCCAAGAATGATTGGCATCACTTTTCTTGGATTTTGTGGAGCAAGGTTTGATTGAATCTGAATACCTACCTAAACACAAACCTTAAAAATCATTCTAAAAAAAATACTTGATAACTTCAATGATTTAGAAGTATAAATACATCCCATTATTTCGAGGTTATTACTTAGTAGAAGTTAGGAATAATATGAATCTATCCAATGATTTGGACGTATGAATCTATACCATGGTTTGGAGGTTATTCCTTAGAAAAAAACTATGACTAATATGAATCCAAATCATGATTTTGGGTTATGAATTAATCCCATGATTTGGAGGTTATTCCTATGGAAATTGAACCCAGGTGTTAGAACAATTACACTGACAAGAATTGCCAATTACACATGCAAATTACTCACAAAAGGAGACTGAATATGGAGCAGAACACTAATCTGTATTGAATAAGTGTAAAATAGCCAACCCTGTGAAGTCATAGGCTACCACAATAAATAATTACATGAGATATTTGAATGCATAGGGATTCCATTTGAATTTAGTCAAAAGCAAGCTTACTAAATCTAAGCAAATCCCCCGTAGGTGCATAAAGCACTTTCCAAATCTGTCTAAGAGCTCACGAATTGGAAAAATCAATTAGGCAAGCTAATAGGTGGTGGAATAAAAACTCATAAATTCTTTTCGTAGGAGAAAAGAGTGGAGTATGTTGAGGACAAAAAACAAGTTAACTTCACCTAGTCAAACTTTCCCAATTGCCTTAAAACTCAAAAAAAGCAGACAATAAAGCAGAAAAAGCAGACATGCGGTAGGGAGTCCACGAATAAAGAAGATTTGATTCCAAGATTTTTCCCAAGTGCTCCATGACTAAAATTTAGCAATTTTTACCACTATGGATGTGTGGAGGACAACTTGCATAAGGTGGAATATGGAAACTAGGCAAATAAGACAAAACTTGGATTAATTAATGTCTAAGGTAGCTAACTATGGGTTGATTATTCTAACACCCCCCCTTAAGCCTAAATTATGAGTAAAATATCAGAAAATTATAGGTCCTATCAACAAGTCTTAGTCACCCTTTACATACTGCATGTCCATTTAACCAAGGAAAGAGGCAAAAACCCAGTGGGAAAAATCCTCCCTTAAACATGGACAGTAAAAAAAAATTTGGAAATCTTGCCATCACTCATGCTTCACAGCATGATCAGCAATCCCCAACAGTGATTTGAGATTGCTGAATGTCTTCTCACAAAAAACTTTGGTGAAGATATCTGCTACTTGTTCTGAAGATGAACAAAAGAGTAGGTGAATGGTGCCATCATGCACAAGTTGTCTGATGTAATGCATATGGATCTCAATGTGTTTGGTTCTATGCTTCTGAACTGGATCATTGCATATTCGAATGGTACTCTGATTATCACAATAGATAGTAGTTGATTATTGTAATTCGAAGCTGCACTCTCCAAGTAACCCCTGCAACCATAGACATTGAGTTGTTGCATTTACAACCCCTCTGTACTCTGCTTCTGTAAATGAGAGTGCAATGGCACTCTGTTTCTTGCTTGAACAACTGACTCGACCTTCTGCAAGCATGAAGACATATCCTGATGTTGACTTTTGATCTGTGCTGTCACCTGCCCAATCACTGTCAGTAAACCCAATCAAATCAAGATCAGATTTAGCTTTGTAAAAGATCCCATGAGTCCTTGTTCCCTGAACAAAGTTAAGGATCCTTTTGGCTACTCTCCAATGGATGTCATGAGGCTGATCCATATATATTGAAGCCACACTTACTACATAAGAAATATCAGGTCTAGTATGTGTAAGATAAAACAAACATCCAATCAATTTCCTATACAGTGTATTGTTTTCCATAGGTGAAGAATCAATTTCTTCAAGCTTAACTCCTGAAAGGAAAGGAGTCTTGCTTGGCTTGCAATCCTTCATATTGAATTTGTTCAGCAAATCCAAGGCATACTTGGACTGATGTACTTTTATTCCTTCTTTGGTTTGAGAAATCTAGAGCCCCAAGAATTGGCTCAATAAGCCGAAATATGTCATTGAGAAGGCATGGTTCATTGCATTCTTCAGGGAGGCAATTTCATCCTTTGAGATTCCTGTAATGAGAAGGTCATAAACATACAAAAAAATGATCATTAATGAACCATGAATTAGCTTCAAATAGAAATTTGAATCTCATTTGCATTGAACAAAATTTAGTGATAGCAGAAAGCTATCAATCTTGGCATACCAAGCCCTGGGGGCTTGCTTAAGCCCATACAACGAATTCTTTAGCTTGCACATAAGAGATGGGTTAGTAGAAAATACTTGAGGCTGCTGCATGTATATCTCTTCAGTGAGATATCCATTCATGAAATCACACTTCACATCCATGTGTTGTACCTCCCACTTCTTTGAAGCTGCAATGGCTAAGGATAGCCTGATGGAGTCCATCTTTGCCACTGGTGCAAAGGTATCATTGTAGTCTATTCCATGTACCTATGAGTATCCCTTGGATACCAGTATAGCCTTGTACTTCAGAGGTGAACCATCAGCAGAAAATTTGGTTTTGTACACCCACTTACACTGAACTAGCTTCCTCCCTAGGGGAAGATCAACCAGCTCCCAAGTGTTGCTCTTATGGAATGAGCTGAAATATTATTCCATGGTTGTTTTAAATATTGGATCATTTTCTGCATATTCATATGTATTTGGATATTATTCAACCATTAGATAGAATTTCTTTGCAAACATAGGATCTTTCATGCACAGAGCACTCTCAAATTGAGATCTAGTCCTCCTAGGATCATTAGGATTTCCAACTAGTTCTCCAGCTGCATGAATGGTATTGGATGACCATTTTGGTCTTGTAGGACTGTTAGTATCTGCAATCAAATCATCATTATCATAAATATCATAATCAGCATGTTCAACTATCTCTTCACTTACATTCAGAGGTTCTCGTGGTGAAGAGGATTCTCCAACTTCCACTGCTGCTAGGGGCTCTTCTTGAAATTGAACACACCTTTCAATGAAGGCTTTGTTTATGCTCAAATTGATCAGCTGTACCATTTTGAATCTTCAGAGTACCCAAAAAATAGACACTCTTGGCTTTGGGGCTGCAAAGCCTTCCTCTTTTCTATTGGAATTCTAGCCCAAGCCCTTGAGCCAAAAATCCTAAAATGGGTCACATCTGGCTTGTATCCACTCCATGCTTTGAAAGGAGTCATACCATAAATATATTTATGAGGAAAACTATTCCAGATATATGCTATACATTTTATAGCTTCAGCCCAAAACTTTGGTGGCAAAGTCTTAGACTCCATCATCCAGGTTGCCATCTCCTTCAGTGATCTGTTCTTCCTCTCAACAACACCATTCTGTTGTGGTTTGTAAGGGATAGAATGATGCATATAAATACCTACATCTGCACAATATTGAATGAACTCAGACTTGAAATACTCACCACCATTTTCAGATCCGAGGACCTTGAGTTTCCTCCCAGACTAGTTTTCAACCAAATCCTTACCGACTTTGAAGAGGCCAAAAAATTCAGACTTATGTTTCAGGAAGTAAACCCAGCCATACCTGGAAAAGTCATCTATGAATTTCAATGCATATTTGGCCTAACTCATTGACATATGAGGAAATGTCCCAACAACATCACTGTGGATCAACTCAAGAGGTGTAGAGGTTCTCTCATGACTAGCCTTCTCAAATTTATGCTCTGGGTGTTTTCCTAAGATGCAACCTTGATAGACTCCTTTGGAAAACTTAATCTTTGGTAACCCTATGACCATTTCTTTTTCACCAAGATCAGAAAGATACTTGTAATTGAGGTGGCCAAATATTTCATGCCAAATCTTGCTTGCCTCATTAGCATGAATCAGAAGAGAAGAGGTGTTTGAGTAGGGTAGGAAGTGTGAGAACATGTATACCTTCGAAGTGTGATTTGCAACTCCTTTTGCAATGACTTTACCACTTGAGATATCTGTGATCTGAAATTCATTAGGGAAGAATATGACCTTCTTTGGAGACCCTATGTGGGTCATTTGATACACTGATAAGAGGTTAGAGGCAAGACCTGGAACATACAACACATCGCTGAACTTACCATGGTCAAGATCAATCCTCCCTTTGCCCAAACTTTTAGTGAGAGAGTCATCTCCCAGTACTATTGGTGGACCTTTTGGAATGTCAAGTGAGGTGAATGCATCTGGTCGAAACCATACATCTTGAAGCTCAAGAATCAATGATGAAACTAGGTGAGCTTGATGTGCCAGAAACCAATGCATGAACTCTCTCTCTGTCTTCTAAATTTGATCCTCCTTCCCTCTTCTTTGAGATGTCTCGAAGGGAGATGCCATTATTCTCCAGGAGTTGGGCCAACATGTCTATTTTATTCTTCATATAGGATCTTTCAGAATGATTTCCCTTACTGCAGTATGCACACTTGCTCATTTCTCCTTTGTTCTTCTTCTTCTGGGGGTTCTTCTTGGAACCTTAAGGCTCCTCTGGAGACTTGTTCTTGTCTCTCTTTTGCTCAGGTGGATTTTTAGCTTTCTTCTTGCTTTTTGAATCCACCCTTGAATCTCTAGAAACCAGAGCTTAGTCTTTGGATGGTTTGGTGGTGGCCATCATCACCAATTTATCTTATTCTTGTGTGAGAGATTCCATGAAATCTGCAAGGCTAGGCATTTTCCAGGCTCGAGCTATCAACTTTGTGGCATAGAAGGTCGATACAAACACTAAATAGTCAGGGCCAAGATTTGAGAGTATGGCCAAAACTAGTTGTTCATCCTTCTTTTTCATCCCACATTGTTTTAGTTGCAAAACAAGTGCTTTGAACTTGGAAAAATAGAGTTGGAGGGATTCAAAGCTATTGGGACTTGGGGAGATCAATTCATTTTCAATTTGATGTCCCCTCATCTCATTTGTCTTACAAAAAATATCAACAAGCTTCTCCCATACTTCATTCGGTGATGTCAATCCATCAAGATGGAAAATGAGGCCTCTAGATATGCTCAGACACAGGAGACCATAGGCCTCATCCCTCTTGCTGTGCCATTTAATCTTCTCTGCAGCTACATTGGGATCTAATTATATTGCAATAGTCACTTTGTAGAGGCATTTATCTCTCAATATTATCTCCATCTCTGCTTTCCATTCAAAGAAGTTAAATGGAGTCAAGATGATCTTCTGAGATTGATCCATAGCTTAGAAATTGTCCCGTCAGTCAGCAGAATGCTCCCAGTCAATGATGTCAAACCTACAATACATATTGGAAGGAGATAATTTGATATACAAAGGCTTTGATACCATGTGTAAATTGAACCTAGGTGTTAGAACAATTACACTCACAACAATTGCCAATTACACATGCAAATTACTCACAAAAGGAGACTGAATATGGAGCAGAACACTAATCTGTATTGAATAAGTGTATAATAGTCAACCCTGTGAATTCATAGGCTGACACAATAAATAATTACATGAGATATTTGAATGCATAAGGATGCCATTCGAATTTAGTCAAAAGCAGGCTTACTAAGTCTAAGCAAATCCCCCATAGGTGCATAAAGCACTTTCCAAATCTGCCTAGGAGCTCATGAATTGGAAAAATCAATTAGGAAAGCTAATAGGTGGTGGAAGTACAACTCATACATGATTTTAATAGGAGAAAAGAGTGGAGGATGTTGAGGACAAAAAAAAAGTTAACTTCACCTAGTCAAACTTTCCCAATTGACTTAAAACTCAGAAAAAGTAGGCAATAAGGCAGAAAAAGTAGACATGCACTAGGGAGGCCAGGAATAAAGTAGATTTGATTCCGATATGTTTCCCAAGTTCTCCATGACTCAAATTTATCAAGTTTGACCACTATGGATGTGTGGAGGAGAACTTGCATAAGGTGGAATATGGAAACTAGGCAAATAAGACAAAAATTGGATTAATTAATGTCTAAGGTTGCTAACTATGGGTTGATTATTCTAACAATTTATCATTCCACCCAAATAAAATAACTCCCAATATTTAAATTAGTATGTAAAATTGAAAATCCACCATTGACCCCTTAATATGAGGCAATATATTTTTTAGGGTTTTGGGAGTACTCAAACCCCTAGTATGACTGGAGGTGATATGATATTGCCTCTCTAGAGAAGCCACCGTGGAAGACTCCAAAACAATAAGAAGAAAAATATTGTGTCCGTCCATTAAATGGTTTTCCAAATAGGAAACTAAATCAATTCTCCACATGGATAGACCCATCGAAATGAAGGTTGGCTTTCTCTCTAATGCCAACATATAGATTTCTACTCCAATGCAAGAAACTATACTTCAATCAAGCAATACCAATATCTCACTTCTTTTTATACACCCCTAGCAACATCAATATCATCTAGAATGGTCTACCATCATGAACAATTCTCGGATCCCACCACCAAATAGGAATTTCATCACTTCCAATGTGGGTCTGACTCTTAGTGATCCTCTCCAATTGAGTATAAAATTCCTCACATTGCACATGCACAGTAGCACCAAGGATCAAAATATTGCTACCTGTCTTACCCAACTGGCATAGGTAAAACCCCAATCCTACTATGAATAATGGAGGAGTCAAATAGAAGTGTTAAATTCCTTTACTGCTACTTAGTAAACAAAAAAATTTCACACAACAAAATTTGAGGCTGAAATACAATAGATGCAATGTCTGACATTCGACAAACACATGTATGTTTTTCAACAACACCATTTTTTTTGTTTTCGGTGGGAATCCATTGGTTATTTGACTACTTTACCAACCCCATTGACATTTTGACAGAGATTCATCCTATTCCATAGAATTCGTATATCAATATTTTGTCAAATTTTCAATGTCCCTAGTCTTCAATTTTCCAACCCTAGTCCAAAACCTCGTCGAAATTTTGACTACCTTACATCTTATATCGGGGAAGTCCTTACATCCATTTTTTGTTGAATGTGTGATGGACAATCATGAAATTTCTGACATCACGAATGAAGTCATCATCGGATGTAAGCCATCAGATGCATGACATTGCCGTCTCATATCAATGCGGTGAGTTGGATATCTGATGGAAAGTTAGTATCAAAATTGTAGCAGCGTTGTCAAATTGGAAGGATATCCAATGAAAACTTCACCTCATTGGTTATTAGATAACCAACAATCAAGTATACATTAATAATAATAAAAATAACCCTTTTAATTTTGATTTGCAATATGGGGTCAATCCATAGCTGGAGAAATTGGTGCTTCAGATTCTTCTTTTTCTGAAACCATAACTTGTGATAAGAGCTAATAATGAATTTATTTAAGGAGAAATTAGAATAAAATATTTTGAATCATAGAATTACAAAATATTCAGAGCTATTATATTGTTTTTTAAGGTCATTGCCTCGTACTTGTACCTTCCATTTTCTAGTGAACTGATATTGAAGTTCGTGTGTATTTACAATAGGGAAAAGGATTAAATGAGTAATGTTTTATCATATTTAGGCCTTTTCACTTCACATCTAAACTTAGGCTATGTATGGACGCTATTCTTGAATATAAAAATTTTCTTTCAACTACATGTATTCAATTTTGAAGGTATATATAATATATTGGCACGAGTATTTGACATGGTATTTTCATCTTTCTAGCATATATACATGGCTATAAAACACATACTGTAGGTCTATTATAGCCTTAAGAGGTTTTTTATAGCTTGGTATTACCTACACCATAAGTGTGGTCTAGAATAAGGAAGCACATAAACTGACTAAATAAAGGCTAGACCCAAATAATGGCATTCCCATTAAATCATTTCACATCTTTCTTCATATGAAAACATGGATGAAAATCTCAATATTCTTATAAGCCAATTTTATGTTGCACATTCAAGACTATAAGAGAAACCAGAACATTTGATGAAATTTATCTTATCAATTCAAATCATTGTATAGAATCAATAAATCCTATATAGAACAAATAACAAATCTAGAATTTAAAGAGTGAATACCATGGTTTTTGGCATCGAGGGAGTCACAGGTAATAGTTTTTGTGACTATTTCAGATTCAATACCTCCATCGTTTGAACCTTACTGGATAACTCTACTACAACAAAAGAGTAAAAAATATCTTTAACAACTAGAAAATGTTATGCAACATAACTTATAGATCAAACAAATATAAATAGAGTTATCAATACTGAAGTGTGCAAGGTCATGGTGTGTTTTATCAACAATTCCTGAGTCATATTAATTCCACTTGTATAGCAAATACCATTCCCTATATAGGAAACTAAACTTCTTGGGGAAATTTGTTGACTTGTTGTAGATGGGCCATTGTGGAATGATACAAAAACATTTGGACGTGTAGCATATACTAAAGCATATCTTCATCCATCAATAGAAGAAACCCCACTTACTGGTGTGCATGGCCTTCCAATAGATCCTTGTCCTTTTCAAACTAGGATTGAACTTATGTTCATCCCAACAACATTTAACACATTAAATTAAATGATACATTTGCATGTTACTCAGAATACCACCCCCACACCACCTTGTACAAGAGGATAAATTGTAATGGTTCATATCTAATTTTTTATTCTATTTTATCGACTCCTTGAAATATTATTTGATATTACAAGTTGGAAGAGAATTAGAGTTGAATCAATTTCAAACCTGCTAGTATGTCCTGGATTAGACCACCTTTTAACAATATTATATTGTTTGCTGCATTTTTTTACCATTTCCACTAACTCTCCCCAAACACCTGCAAAGACAAATCCACCCTTAAGTTCTTGGATATCATATACAAAAGGAGAAAGACCTAGGTCTTTGCAATAAATTTTCATCATCAGTTCACATATTGAGGAAGAAACCATTTCCATCTTTTAGATATTTTTATCGGTGTTTTGGCCATAAAGGACCACTTTTGGATCCTCGTGGGTGTGCCCTAGTAGACTCTAGGCATATTCTAGACCTTAAAATATCATCTATGGGAACATTAGGCATGGAACATTATCAAAGAAGAACACTTGGAAAGTTTGGGTATTTAATTAATCAATTCGGGAATAAGACAACCATTTAAAAAGGAGAAAATAAAAAATATCATGGTCGTTCTAATCATCCTAAGAGCTATAACCAACAGTTCCAACCCTAAATCTAATGTTGGGCATTTTTTATCCTTAAATCAACAATCATATTAGAATATTGAGCCATATATGTGGTTAATATTGCCCTTAACCTTAATTTTGGGCATGACTATGGGATGGATCAACATCCCTATAGTTGTAAAAAATAGTTTCATGAGTAAAGCAATAATAAATATACCCTTAAGTCGGTAGTTCGGAGCATGAGAAACCTCAAAATATGAAACTTGTGTGAAGTAAAATGGTTAATGAATCTACAATTTTTTATATTTATGAGAAGACAACAAAGTAAATAAGGCTTCTTAGATTTTCCATAGCATAATTTAAAGTGATTTCCATCTAAATATAGGTTGTATTCAAGAATAATTTGAGAAAAGAATTTGTTAGTACTCACATCAGCACACTAAACAAACACTTAAGGAATATGATGATTGAAGATAATTTGTGGACTATTTTCACCTTCCAGCAGCTGTGGAAACGGAATTCTAGCATTTTTATTCTATTGAGGAAGCGTGTCCACCTTTAAGGTACCCCATCCCTCATAGTGTGTCATGTTTAGAATAACCGCCCTTGGAGAGGGTTGTACCCCATCCCTCATAGTGTGTAATGTTTAGAATAACCACCCTTAGAGAGGGTTTTTTCTATTTTTATGAACTTTATTTATGGAAGAGATTAAGAAAAATGATTCAACCTTGGAGTGGTTTTGTGGCCATAAGAATTTTTATAACTCAAAACAATTATGAGAAGTCATAGACTTGTGCATATTTATATGTTTGAAGGTACAAAGCTACATTGATATATTTTGACCTATGAAACACAAATTATATGCAACCATACATCATTTGATTTCATCTAAAATCATGCTTAACTTTGCAATACTTGGAACACTTGGAACTAATTTGGTTGTTTCTATTTCATTTTATATAATGAAATATGATTCAAATTTTTGGAGAAGTGATAAGAACTCTTCAATTAATTCCAGTATTGATGATTAGTCTCAAAACCAAGGTTTTGGGTACATGGAGCTAGAAATAGATATGTTTTGGATATGTACAAATATCTAATTAATAGTTGGACTTTGAGCTGCAATCCTTTTGTTGGAGCCCCTCTTCATACAAGTCGAATTTCAGACTCTAAAATTCCAAGAGAGGTACGACTAAAATTCACCATGGGTTGCTCAACTCATGAGAGAGAGGTTACAATTAGAAATTTAAAGTTACATATGTATAATCGGGTCCACATTCTTTATTCCCATCAAAGATAATTGTTTGATAAGTAATGATGATCCACAAAGTTCCATATGTATAATTAGGTTGCATTCTTGATTCCTACAAAGATAAGTGTTTTATAAGTGTTGGGAAGAGGACCATCACTTCAGTGGGGAGCCACCTAAATCTCTCAAGTTTCAAATACTAGCTAAATGAGTAGAAGCGAAAAGAATCAAAGAAACAACATATAATAAATTTTCATGTTTTCTCAAAGACAATGTACACTATACATACTAATTCATATGGCATCCATATGGAAAACAAATCAGCATGATATCATCTTTAGTTAGATACTCACAAGTACATTGAAGGAAATAGGGAACAAAAAAAACTACAACAATTTTTGAAGATACAACATATAACATCAATGACAAAAGGACCATATGATAATATTTTATAAACGGTAAAAGAATGCCTCAAATATTCTGTCTAGAAAGTTCTATATTAATTAAAGTTGATGGATATATTTTACCGAGCATTCCAGGCTTTCGTGGGTGTTTAGTCTTGAAAAAGTGTGGAGGACAAATGAAAAAATGCAGTGGCAACATGAACAATATCCCAAATTGAAACTTGATTATTCCTTTCACCAGCACTTGATTCATCCTAGCTAACCTTCTTGGGAAATAAAAAAACACATTAAATAATATGACAAGACCCTCATACTTGAAGAGCTAAAAATTTTAGTAACATCTGAGCTTCGGGAACCCTTACTTTAGAAATTTGATAGGAAACGAAGAGTATATTTCCACCACTGAATACCTGGATATTATGCCACTATGATTTTGTTCATTTAACGGGATCAAGGTCACTCATTCGTTTAATGGTAAACACATACCTGTACAAGAAAAAATACAAAATCAAAGCTTCAACATCAAGATACAAAAAAAGGTAGCTTTCATAGCACAAATCAAATTGATAAATAGTAGAGAAAAAGGCATACATGTGAAAATTCATGATCTAGTGAATTAATGTTTTTTTCTTTGTCGATGAAACTACTACGACTATTTCTTAGTAAATTGGATTTGGTTGGATCAAAATTTATTAGGTACTCTCCTTCACCTATGTGTTTGGACCTTATCGAACTGTAACTAGTCAATATCCATCTTGATAATCAAAAACATGTAAACCCTAGAGAAGAATACACCATTTTTTGATGATGGTTATTATGTCTCTTGTTGTAACACTAAGATTTCTACCCTATAAGAAGACATGGAGAGTAGATTTAACACCTTGTATGTTTTGTGGATCTTTATTCTTATGGTATGTAATGCTAGGAAAATATCATAGAGTTCTTGTATTCTTGATTCGACATGGAAGTATTTATGGTTATGATGATGTAAAAATGGAGGAATCAGGGTTTGAGGATTCAAACCCTAGGGTATGAAAGTATATTTGGAGGCCAACAATAGATTTTTATTTCCACATACATATATGATTTAACATGGTTAGGGTGTGAAAACACTGAGGAAAAAAACCATGCTAATGTGGAGAGTTTCTGTGACAACCTTAGATTGTAGAGTGCTCCATGTGGGTTCTCCATGTTGGTTACTTGAAGGGAAACTTGTCCTTATTTTATGTTATCCTCCCTCACCTACTTGCATATATAAGGGACGATAAATATCTCATATTCATTCATCATTTGTACCCTTCATGGTACTTATCTTGGAGACTTAGGGTTCATGTGTAAATCTTAGGATAAGACAAGGGATGATAAACGCCTTCGATGTTCTTTGAGAGCTTGTTCATTTGTTATGTTAGGTATTTTTTTTGTGACGACTAAGATTTTTGTTATACATGCAAACCCTATAGAATAATACACCATTGTCGATGATGGTTATTATGTATGTTGTTGTAACACTATGGTTTCTACCCTAGTAGAAGACATGGAGAGTAGATTTAACACCTTGTATGTTTTTGTATTTTTATTCTTATGGTATGTAAGGCTAGGAAAATATCATAGAGTTATTTTATTGTTCATGCTACATGGAAGTCTTGATTCTTATGATGATGTTAGAGTGGAATAATTAGGGTTTGAGGATTCAAACCCTAGGATAGAATTGCATAGAGTAATGAGGTTATTTATAACCTAGTATGGGGGATATCTCATTTAATGTAAATTATGTGACACCAATTTTTTTACCTCGAAATACTTGGTTCAATATGTTTGGCTATGAAAACAATCAATATGGCCAAATCTAAGGCCAATACTTGGAAAACCTAAATGTTTTCCACTGTTTATGCAAAAATAATGGATTGATAAGGGTTATGAAACATTCTTTGTTACTTCATAATTCTTTTGTTGTTCCATTTAGAAGCAAAAATTTTAAGATATAGTTCCATATTAATCTAAAATTGTCTCAACTACGAAAAAATTAATGTTGTTACTACTTGCCTTAAGCTATAGGTTTTTTGGATTTAACCTCCTCCTTTGGATTGTATGATCTGATCAAGTTGTAATTGCTACTTGTTTTGTTCCTTAATTCACCCCACATACCTACTTCTTCATTTTAGTATTGTTTAAGTATTTTCTCGTTGGGTTTTATTTCCTTTGAGCGATCTATAGAATATGTCTTGGCCCAAGTTTTAATACTTTTATATTCTATTCCCAAATTTAGGACATAGATGAATGGATATGGGTGGACCATGAGCATATTTCTAGGATTATGAGTGTTTGATAAACATAACCAAGCATAATTATAACAAATAGTGAATGGACCAAGATCTCTATCCCTAGTGACCAAGAGAGAGGATTTGTTGTGAGAATATCTCTATCACATGTGAAAGGACTTCATTGACTTCAGGTCTATGGAGATTCCATGTTGATGATTACATGGATGAAGAAAAATTAAAAAATCCATACACTTACTTTACAGCCTTTGGCTATATAGATCAAGGACAATTCACATCTCTTTGATCTAATCACTTTTAACCATTTATAGCAATCTTGGAAAACCGTAGGTTTGTATCTGCAATCTAATAAGATGTGAAAAACGTATCTATTATTTTGACAATTATTCTGTTACAAAGAAAACCATTCAAAACCAACAAAAAGGAACCTACCATTTTAGGAAACAAAACATGTTGTCAATGTCTTTGGAATTCTAAACATATTTGTTAATTTCTAAGCATATTTGATATATTCTATTATCAATTCAAGCAAGTTGAAATTATAGGGAACAAAGAATGGTATAATTTGAGCAAGTATGGAATACAAATCAAATTAACTGAATAAAAATATGTATGATAATTAGGAATATGTTGCTGATACTATTTATAATTTTTTTGTTACAGCTTACCTTGATTTGTGGAGCTTCACACTGCCTTCTTTTGCTTTACTTTTCAAAACACCATTGAACATACTACAAATATTTTCCTATTGAAATAATTTCATGTTAGGACCTGTCAAAACCCCAAATTTTTCGAAAAATTTAAAATTTTTAAAAAATATATAATTTTCATAATTACAGTAAACTAATTATTAAATTAGTTATATGTTACCAAATTCATTATCTGAATTATCTGTTGGTTATGTTTAGCGATAGAGAAGTTCTTTTCAGTTTACTGATTTTGTTTCTTTTTGCGACCACAAGGTGGGACAGAACTGGGCTTACTTAGCTTTTGAGCTAATGCAGAAAGTTTCCCCGTTCTTACAGACTATAGGTAAGAGGTCTTTGGTGCTGCTGGTTGCAATTCTAAAGTATTAAATACAAGTCTATCGCAAAAGAAAAGCTCAGTAAAAAACTAATTGCTAAACAATTCCCAACGCTTGTTAAGGTATAGTTATTAACTTCCCTTCTTTCTAGTAGGAGTAAATCCATGGTTTTTGATGATTACGTAACTATTCCATAGCTATCATAGTTGTGATGTATAAATATGTCTTACTGAATCTTTACAACAGAGTAAGAGTAGTAGAATCACAAATTCTATGGTATAATTTCAATTGTATATAATTACGTTCACATAGTAAAGGTAAACTAATAAGGGGTTCATATATTACAGCTTCCATTCTCAAACTTTGAAGTTTAAATGAGTTTACAACTTTACTTCGAGTTTTTTTTTAAGAAAACTATACTAACGTTGATGCATAGAGTTTTTATTCGTTCATCAACTGTTTTCAAGAATAACTGGAGCTTATCTTTAGTAATATATATTTCTTACTGAAACAGGTTTTATCCTATTCCCTTTATGTTTATAAACGGGACATGTCCTTAAGGGACTATAATTTGTAAAATAACGCATCACTAAATCGTTGTATGGCCTATCTATCTTATTATGGTTAAACTCTCAGATAAGAGAAAATGTGGCTTACCTTGCCAAGTCATCAATTAAATTTAAGGTTATTACCTTAAGCAAAAGCTTTCACCACAATAATAGTTACTATTCTCTTTTGTATCTTTTACCAAATGTTACTATTTTAACCAAATTTAGATAAGCCATGGAGGTTATTATGAACAATAGGACCAATGTCATAACTTTTATTATAATATCCTTCCTTATAATCTTCCCAATATACTTTATGTTAAGCCAAAAGTTGATTGAACTTAATATTTCATAATGCATAAGACAAGGTATAAGGTGGGAATAAGAGGCCTAAGAATCAACCATGATCATGATTGAATTATAGTTAAATCTTTAATTTAAGGTTAAAAACTTTATAAAGGAGAAGTCTCCTCTTCATATATTTCTAATCTAGAGTAAATATATTAATTACCTACCAAAAGGGGTTATAACCATAATCTTGTCATGAAGTGAAAGAATAGTTTTGACTCTATGAAACCATACTTTATAAGTTGAAGGTTCGTCATAATATTTCTCATGACCTCGATGATTGCCAAATCTAAGGTTGATAATAATGAAAACTTCATGGTTTACATGCAGCGTAATACGACAATTGAATTTACATGAGGACTAAGGTATAATCATCGATTATAATAATTGATTGGGGATTATTATTTCGATCGGACGTCCCTATAAATTTACACTTAAACCCACTTCTCATCAAATAATTGCTGGGCTATCGTGGCATTACCATAGCCATGCACTGCGTTGTTATAAGGGCAGCAGTCAAACCCTAGCTCGCCATTTCCTCCTTTACCTTCGGGCTCCTGTCTCTCTGCTGCAATTTAAAATGCACTGTCATTGCACCTTTGCTGTTAATGGCCTTTTTGTTGTTTTCCTCCTCCATGCTCGCCCGAATACCTAAGAATAGAGGCTTCTATGATACTGCTGTGATATCTTCTTAGGGTTTCTCCATCGCAGTTTTTTAAACTAGGATCTTCGACTGTATGCCAACTTATTCTCCATCAATAGCTGAGGTTTTGTTCTACTGGATTTAGAGTGAATGCTTGCTGCATTGTTAACTCTTTTATCCCTTCCTGCAGAAGGGTTTCCTTCTCACGTTGGTGGTTATCTTGCTGTTGCTGGTGGTCGCGCCTCCATAAAAGATCAGGTAGAAAAATACTGCATCTCTTTCTTCGTTTTACTATTGGTTTTTAGTGATAAGAATATTATCCAGCTTACATATTTAATACTATGTTTTTCTTCGTTGGATACAAGTCTCGACTCTTCCTTCTGCGTGGTATCTGGTACAATGTTTGAGCAGCAGTCATCAGTTCCCGGTAATCCTGGTTAAACCATGGCACTTTCTTTTTGTGGGGTTCCTTCAGGACTTTTGAGGGTTGGCGCGTTGAGGCCTGTAACCCTTACGGCTTCAGTTCTCCTGTTAACTTGTTTGATACTTGCATTAAAAGAAGAGGCCCCTGCATTGTGTGAGGGTGCTCTGGCTTCGGTCGTGATTGTATAAGTTAGTTTCTTTTTGTGTTTTAAGTGATGTGTAAGAAGTGAAATAAGACTGAGGCAAATATTCCATACTCTTCAAATACTTGAATGGGTCAAGGGCTTTGCAAATCCGTTCGACTTAATGTTAGCTTTACTTTGTAATACTTGAGGTCGTGAGCCTGACTTGGAAAAAGGGTTACAACCCATGACTTCTACTTCTGTTGTAAATTTGAATTTACAAGGTTTTCAACCTCAGTCTAAGATATAAGTTATTAATACTATTTTTCTCTTCTATATTTATTTGTTTATCTTACAGCACTGAAATTTATATGCTTATCATAATATTTGAAGCTCGTCAGTAAGAAAATGTTTACAGCATTTGTCTTTAATTTATAATATACCTCTATAATTTATGAGGTTGTGGTTAAGTTGTATAAATTTTTGCTTAAGCTCGATTAGTTGAGCAGTCTGTCATTCTGTTGAAATAATGACAGAGCATTAATATAATGGACTTTTTATTCCATAATAATTTTATTAAATAACATTAGGGTTTTCCGGTACGTTACTCTTATATTCAGTTTGTTTTATAGAATCTGTGAATGCTATTATCTTATTTTACTAAAAGAATAAAATAAATCGATTCATGTTCCATGTGGAGTGCTTAAGTAACTAACAGTTACTTCTTTTTCTTTTAGATATAGAAGTTAGAATTTTATTTCATGTTACTAAAATTAAATAGAACACTATAATATTATTGTTTCTATAGTTAGTACATAAATGGCATACTTAGTCTATGCAACATATATAATAGAAGGAATATATTATAATAGAAAGGATATAATATAAGACTATTGTCTTACCTGTAAGTACCATGACTTCTATTTTTACTTTTACTTAGTTATTTTATTTAAAAGAATTGTAAAGTTTATTATAAAGCTGTTACCCTTATTCTTTGTTTATTTGTAATTGTAAATAGACTCAGTAAATTATTTATGTATTATTATTTGTTTACTGTACTATATATTTTACAGAAGTATTCTCTATATACTATATTTTCTTAATTATATTACAGGTTAATATCCAGAAACAAAAATAGAAGAAAAGAACTAAGTACTATAATTGTTAACAGCTTATAAGCATAGGATGGCATGTGTAGAATTTATTTATGCTTTAACTAAGTAAAAACAAATAATAAACACATAGATTGCTAACCATAAGTAAAGTCTTAAATTCAATAAGTCACCTGTAGCAATAATCAATCATTCTAACTAATCTATCTTTCTATTTTGTTTATCATACAAACAGTAGTAAAATCTGGAAGAAGTAGACTGTAAAATATCCTTCTTTGGCTTAATCCTACTCTAGTGAACTATCCTACTTTTCTTTGATATTCCAATAAATAGTTACTGAAAGTAACTATAGTATCAAGAACTGTTTTCTCTACTGGTATATACTATTATCAATAAACAATGCAATTTATATCTCTGTTTCTAAAAGACTTAACAATTTTCTTTACAGATTAATGCTACTCCTGATACCAAGATATTTCTTCTGAAAAACAACACAAAACAACTACTCTATGATTCCATTAGATACTATTCTGTGTTTTCATCATACTATCTTTACTTGTAAATTCACCCCTTTGTTGGAGTACGGTCTGGTCACTCCAGGTGTGGAAAAACATAAGTGGGGTTGTAATTCTCATCAAAAATATTTTGTTATAGAATGAACTAAAAACACTTCATTACTAATACATCTAATTTCTTATATCATAAACTACAAATCTAACATCAAATCATAAAAAAATATTAAAACAAAGATTAATAGATGGAAGAACCTGTTCTAGAGATTAGACAACAACATCAATGGGAGGTTGCTCCTCCCTACCAATTCCTGGAGAGTGCTCAAACAATGATTCCTCAAGACCCCCGAGTTTGCTCTGGTCTTCCTAGCTAGAACTAGGTGCAGCAATAGTCAAATACCAGTCTTCAGACTCAGTACCAATTCTGAACTTATCAATAAGTTCACCCAGCTAACAAGTTGTAACAGACCAAGTTACTGCAGACTTTCTCTCAAGACACCTTCGTTACTATTTTTCTCTTTTTCCCCAATGAATTTCCTCAATAGCATTCCTCTTGAATGATACTTCTCTAGAAAATATCTGTGCAACCTCAGCTCTATTCATTGGGTACTTTTAAAATATTGCCTAGGTCTTTTGGGGTTAGTTCTCATTTATTGAGCCACCTACTCTGGTCCCACTTTCTTGGGGGATCATGACCCCAAATGTAGGGAAGTTGCCACCTGCAACATAGGAAGTGTTTGAGTATGTTGCCACTTGTCTTTTTCCCTCCACCTAGTTCCTTCCACTAGTTTGACCAGTAACCTCTTATTAACGGCTCTTCCATGCTATTGTCTCCACTTTTTATTTATTAGTAATAAAATATTTAGAATTACATTCCGTTTCTTTTGACTCTGCTGAGTCATCAGTTCCTACTTAGCACTAAATTTAACATAATGTCTTAGGAAATCAAATTAAAATAATTAACATTTTTTTACAAAATTGGGGTATGTGAGAGGACCCATGAAATAAATATTTGTCTATTTATGAAAATAACAAAACGAAGCTAAATAAATACTATTTCAGTAGTTTGTCTCAATGATTAGAAAGAACAATATAAATGAACATTTTGTTGTTGTTGAAATTTTTTAATTTAACGATGTAAATTACAATACTCAATTCAAGTAAAGTAATTGGTAATAAGATATCACCTAAGGAAACATGGAGAACCACAAGACTATGTATATAAAGCCATCAATCACATCAAAATGCCATGTTTTGCCTTTGAACTATGAAAATGCTTCCTAACGCTATCTATAACAAGTTCCAATGGATGAGTCAAATAGAAAAAGTAAAATTTAAACACTTCAATTATATAAATAACTATTTTTAATGTATACTAAACAAGACCAACCACGTGAAGGTGGAAGCTCTTATGCTCCCTCCACCCCCCCCATATCAGTCTCAATTTCCCAAACCCAATGCAAATAACAATTTACTGCAAATTAATTCCCTCAATAGCTGAAGAAAAATTTCATTAAACCATTCATTCATTCAATATATATAAAAAAATTCATTAAACCATTCATTTAGTCAATATCTGATAAAATCATTCAATAAACCATTCATTAAAGAATTCATTTCACCGTTCATTCATTAAATAGCAAAAAAACCATGCACTACATTGTGTTATAAACCAGCGTAGATCCAAATCCTAGGCTCTATCAAGCGCCGAGAGGGATCAAACATCCTGAGGTGCAAACTTCCTTTAGTGAAATATTAATATTATATTAATATTGAATTTTATCTTTTAAATTAACTATTAGATGCAACTATTAGCTTAACTTTACTGATGATAGAACCATGAGCTTAAATTCAACTATGACGCCATCACACTCTTAAAAAGGTGTTATCCTCTCTCACTTAAGCTGCTTCTATGGTGTCACCTCTTCTCCAATAAATGTCATGAACTAAAGTGTTTGTATCTTCATCTTTCTGCAACTGGACTCAACACCTAACTTTACCAACTTTAACCACTTTTAACAACTTCAATGTAGATTTATTTTTCATTTATATAAATACTTATCTCCTTACTTTCAGAATCCATGTATGTTTTTACCTCTCAAATAAGTAAGGACTCTAGGGTTTGAAGCTGAATTAGTAGAAGGCTGAAGCAGTGCAGCATAAAACTCATACGTTTCCTCTATTCTGGTATTGGATATACCTATTGTACTGTAAGTCAAAGTTAAAACTACAATGGAATTGTTCAATCAACATGTCTCTGACAGGTTAGTTTTCATGGTCGTATGGCTGGCATTATTGACTGCTATGGCCTCCGCGAAGCTACGCACCGAGACATTCGTTGTATGTATAAAATTTATTTTTTTAGTTTTAAAATTATATTATTTTTTAATAAAAAAAAATTTCAAATAAGATATCTGGTTAAACTTAAAACCTAATAAATGAAAAATATAAGTAAATTATATATGGAGAATAAACATAAATCGAGCTCATTATGATTTCCACTCTAAAACCTCTATGGAAATATTCAGTTTTATTTTATTCAACGTAGTGAACAGACACAATAGACAAAGGATCCACAAGATTTTAATCAAAATTATACCTGGGCCAGCTGCAAAATCAGCAGCAATTGGCATTTCCAATAACTCTAATTAAACTATTGTATTTTAATGTGATGTTTTACTAAACACATCATAATAATGTGGTTGTTTTTTTTTTGTATAACTGTACTCTACCCGTAACAAGTGTGGCAATGCCATCTATTAACTACTGTGCACATTCAGTATAGTTGAGAAATCTATTGGATATTGGGTTTAATGTTTTTTTACTGTTAGTTTTGTGATATGAACTAATACCAACAGGTTTTGGTCAAAATTGAAATAGTGAGTACAACAAATAGTATCAAAGCAATTTAGCAATAGGTTAAGGGTTCAAAACTCATCGAAATTGAAAAAAGATTGTTAAACATTGGATTAAGAATCCTGATAAATTAATACTAAAAAATTTTGGTCTAAAAACAATCATAAGACCAACAAAATCATATTATTTATTATATACCCCTCAAGAATCATGTTATTTATTCTCCTCCATAAAATGTATGCATTGCCCCATAGGTTTTGTATCCTCCGTACATCTTCCCCACTCCAACGCTAAAAATTGCAAGAATGCGTGTTGAATTCAATTGCAAATCCAGTCCCTAGCGGATCGACCATGATCACTGGAGGGATCACTGCGCATGCAAGGGGATCTGGAAAAGAGAACACGGGATTTTCGTTTGTCAAATGCCTCATCGAAGGGACCGGGAACCTGTGGTTAGGCCATGCATGGCGTCCATATTCTCAAGTCATATTCCCTTATACTTATATGCCTGCCATTATTTCTCCTGACGGATGGAATGACTGGACTGACCCCACCGGAGATTGGTATGGTTTTCTGCATCTTTTCTCTTTGACGATATGATTTGAGAAAGAGTGATCAAAATCCCAATGGACAAATCCTATTTTTGTTGGTTTTAGCATGATGTTCTATGCACAATACAAATGTACAGGACCTGGTGCGAATCACACGATGAGGGTCTCGTATTCGCGTGAGCTTACCTAGAACGAGGCATGTCCCTTCCTTGACATTTCATATGTATATGGAGACCAGTGGCTCTTTACTTCTATTCCTGTTTACTATTTGATGTTTAGATCACAGCTCATGAATCAATTTGCATACGAAGCCTTTTCAGACGAACTTTTTGATGCTCAACCCCGGGCAGACAACAGACGTACTTGCCACTTCCAATAAAAGTACAGTAAATATTACATGGATGCTCGAGTATATTCCAGTGTCCAAGGAGTTCCCTTCGATAACACCACTACGGTTGCTATTTTGGAATACAAGGGAAGCTCTAGCAGTCACGTTATGGGAAGCTAGTAGTCAGTCATTTTTTTATAGCTGACATAACATTATGTAACGTTACAAGATCTACCCCATACTAGGCTGTAGAGCGCCTCTCGGTGCAAAAAGAATTACTCAAAATTTCTTTAGTCACTTCTTTTAAACTTTTCTTCTCTTTCTGTAATTAGCAAGAAGCTCATATTCCAGAATTTGAAGATCGGTCTCCCTAGTAGATTTCTCGCTAGGTTGAACTTGTGGTGAGGGGCTCGACATTGTTGCAATAATGTGAAAATGTTTCATTAATTTATTTTTGTTTTTATACTTACAATTAATTCATTTAGAAAAACATTACAAAGTTGTTTTTTTACCTAGCATGGGCACATCATCATGTTCATCATTATTTTTTCCAGGCTCAACCTATTCAGTGTTACCTGCATCTACATGCCTTGCAGTTGAATTGTGGAGAATTAGAATTAATGTTCATCATCTGCAATTATCTATATAAAACATAGCATATTAATAAATTCATTACTAGGAATTGAAGCATGATCTTGGACTAGTTAGTCTACATCCTTGACATTAATGGGATCATTACTTTCATGCTGAAAACATAATAAAGAGTTTATGTTAATTTTTTATAACAAATAAATTACATTAGAATTAATAAATTTTCATTGAAATATATAGTTTTTATATACCTGTGCACCATATAGATGAGAACATGATCATGTATTCACACATAAGCTTTTTCGGTATTCAACAACAGCTTCAAAGTCGTGCTAGAAGCCAAGCTTCAATCCTTCCTGAGTGGGAAATTCTTTAAATCAATCAGCCTGCATATTTGCATAAAATAGTTAATTTTACATTTTGCGCCAAAATAAAATGAAAATATTTTTCTATATATTATTTGTATGCAGTATCAGTTTTTTCTTACTTACAAATCGTGCCACCAAATTCGAATAACCACCAATCCCAAGCTTGTGTTGATAGATTTTTTCCATTCTTGCCTTGGTGGCCTTTGATGTGACTGATAGCCTAATCAAGTGTTGAATTACGTTAGTCGATCTCCCAAATTTGATATAAAAATTAATAATAATAAGTCTTACCATTACATTTTGGAATCTATTGTATACCTCCCCGTGCCTGGTGGTATCTTTCCTACTTTTATGAGACCCTTCTCTTTTCCATATTCTGCTAGAGATTTCCACTCCCTTGATGGAATAATCGGAGGGTTCTAATACCTAGGGTTCTTTTCTAGGTGAACCCTATATTGGTCTTATACAATCTTCAGATGTTGTCCAACCTTCTGTAGGACCATCGATGTATTGAAAGTATCTTTGCGAAACATACAACCAACCAATTAGTCAGCTCATCCTTTAAAGATTTTGGTTATCTTTCCCACCTTGTGTGGATGGTGGGCTGTAACACACCTAAATACATCAAATTTGTTTTCTTTATAAATTATGGAAGGCCAATTAAACCTTTGAATGGCTACCTTCACAACTAGTGAGTGATATAAATATACAACTATAAATCGTGCTACAAATCCATCAACGAAAAGTATTATCTAGCAATAGACAACTTGCTATATCCAAAGTATCAAATTTTTAGTCTCTTAAAGCTGACTATTGCAATTGTTCCTAAGATTTACATTGTTGTACCTCTTAAAACCTTGTGTAATTTATTAACCAATGACTATTGCTTTTAAGGCCATTTCAATTTATCTAACAAATTATAACCATGAAGTAATTGATCCTCTTTTGTAGTTAATGCAACCCATGTAATTTCGATACAATGACAATAACTATTGTTATGGCCTTCCTCTATAGATCATTCTTGTTTTCAAGGTATACCTACAACCCTGTTAATTACACACATTTTTAAAAATCCATATATTATGAAAAATATTTTATGTATTTTCATTTCTCTAACAATCCTTTAGGATTTAGCATTTATTTAAAAACTTTAACATAGTATTCTTACCAATGCTTAATCATTAAATAGTCATAGACTTCATGATCGGACACCATATATATGATGCATCCTAGTTTAAAATGTGCATGTGTCCTCTCAATGGAGGAATACTTATATCAATCCTTAACTTTATCATTTTTGTAACATACCATTTCAAAACACAATTCAACATATAATGATCTGAAATTCTTATGTGAACTATGGGACTCTAAGCGATTTACAACTATTGGTTCCATTATTAAGCTTCAGACCATATGTATCTATTATCAATGGTGCAGAATCATGGATTACCATCTTGTTAAGCAAAAGTTGTTATGTCTAATGGGCCATCCAATTACTTATTTCTAACTAATGAAATCGAAGAGGCACACTTCTATTCATATTAGTACTACTTCTTTGCAGTCTTCAATCAACATCATGTTTGACAACAATGTCGTAATGTGATTCCAATATATTATTAATCATAACCTCTAGGGATATAGTAGACAAGCATTTTATCATTAAGTTCCTTTAGAGAAAATCCAGTATGCAAATAACATCATTATGATCACAAATAATTTTCTCCCCATTATTCTTCATAAAGTATTTAATCTCTAGACAAGATAGCAAAATGTTGCAAGATAATACAAGGAAAAAATAAACCATTGAGACACAAAAATCAGAGAGAGACACGAAGTATGTGGTTCGCCCAATCCATGGGCCACGTCCACCAAAAATTGTCACCTCATGTGACCTTTATTAAAATCAAGGGTTACATTTTGGCAACATCATGTTTTCCAAAGTTCTCTTTTTATTCTTCTCACGTACTCTCTCTTAGAGAGTATCTATAAGTTATATACAAACGTAATGAGTTATATGCAAACCTAACTGGAGAATCTCTTGCTTACCAAAAGTACATTGCACCAAGGTGGATAATTCGCTGATTCTCTGTGTAATAATACAGAAAATAAATGTTTGTATAGTGGTTCAAGTTCAAGGTTGACACTCCCCCATTTTATTCCCTTTTATTATCACCTAGTATTATGTTATCGAGGCTACGATTGTGCCTTAGTTCATTCAAAACAAACTACAAAATAATCCAACAATGTCGGCGTGTTTGAAACTAGTTAAAGACACATTAGCAGCACCCTAAAATAAATATCCATATAGTGGTTCCTTAATATAGATCTCAATATACAAATATACAAATGCAAGAAGCATGCTTTCAGCATTTAACTCTCAGGCATAAGAAGACATCAGAAAAACCAGCTATTACTAAGAAGCATATCACTATTCTAGATTCCTTAATGCCACTAGTAGATAGGAAAGGGTTGGAAAAATGCATCACACACAAGGTTGATCAATTAAATCACATGTCTCGTTTCCTTATGAAGGCACCTATTAAATTTACAGACATGGTTACTTACTCCTAATAAAATCGCAGGCACATGGAACCTAATTTTGACCGTCCCTAATTCAACCACAAGCATACAATGGAAATCATAAAATTTTAATGTGACCAGGACACATTCAACCTAGAGTTAATGAGATTAGATGTATAAAAGGAAGCATGAACTTCAACACCTCATGAAATGCAGAACCCATATTTTACTGAAATCATAGGTATAAGAGGAAGCATGAACTTCAACTCCCTCATAAAATGCACATCCCAGATGTGAATGAATTCGTAAATATTAAAAGGAAGCATGAATCTCAATGCCTTCATAAAATGATGAAGCTAGATTTTAATTAAATCGTATGGATAAGAGGCAGCATGGAATTCAACGCCCTCATAAAATGCATAACCTAGATGTTAATGATTTTGTAAATATTAAAAGGCGGCATGAACCTCAATTCCATCATAAAATAATGAATCTATATCTTAATGAAATCATATGGATAAGAGGCAACATGGAATTCAACACCCTCATAGAATGCACAACCGATATGTTAATGAAATCGTAAATATTAAAAGGTATCATGAACCTCAATGCCATCATAAAATGTTGAAGCTATATTTTAATGAAATCGTATGGATAAGAGGCAACATGGTTTCCAATTATATGAGAGGTAAAAAAATAGACTCAAATAACTGATTATAGATCTATCAGAGAAAAGCATTAGCAGCATGACTTCCAAATCTATAAAAATGCAAGCATAGATGCAAAGGAGGGTGTGAAATGTATTACTATATCACATCAGTTACCTTCATGGTTGCTCTATAAAACACAAAATTTTGGGGCTTTCATTTGAGAGAAACACTCACACGACCCACCTCACAAGGTGATTGCTACATCTGTCCCTTTTGTTTTTATTATGTGGCCCCATTACATTACTTCTGCGATCTGAGCATATCCAACCCTGTTTTCCCCAATGTATCCCTATCAAGCGTGAGAAGAAGAGATGTTTATTTCTACTAAGCATCCCCTCTTCCCTCTCTTTCTCCATATTTCTACTAGACACGACATCCTACCCCTACACATAGATTTCCCTCAACTTGGGTCGCAGGAGCTCATTTACCAATGTTGGGAGGGTCGCATGGATCTTCCCATCTTCCCTTCCAAGTTTCTTTTCCACCTCTTACAATGAATTTTCATTCCCTATTAATAACAAAAAAGGTGGAAACGGTCTTCCGCACTATGTAGTAAGTTTCCACAAGTAAAAGCAGAAATCCTTCCATCAATTTTGTCGAGGAAGGTCTCCCTCAATTTCACCGTCAGTAATTATCTGACGTCATGCGTCCAGCCAAAAATGGACTTTTCTTTTATTATTATTTTTCTTCCTTACTAATAAAATATTATTTTTAACTAAATATAATGGTAAATGCAAATTTTGCATCTTGTATACTTAAAAAAATACTTGCCCGCAAGAGTATTTAAAACCTTGACTTTCACTTGTCATAGAAGGGACAAATCCCCTTATCATAGGTATTTATCCATTATTTCATAAATGGTTATCCCTATGTATTTTAGGATTATTTTTTCCAATGGTTAAGAGTATAAGGGATCCTTGTTATGACTATAAGGGATATTTATAGTTAATATAAGATTAATCTTTACACATGCAAAAGTTCATCCCTAAGTTACTTTTCTTCCAAAGTAAGAAGTACCGTTCTTCTACTTTTACAACGATGAAAGTAGAAACCTGAACAAGGATCATTTGGGCCAGCTATACAGCTAGCCAAGGGATCGTCTTGATCATGGGTTTCTCCCATTTAGGTTGACACCTAAGTCTTAGGTCATCAAGGGAAATCATTATGTTTTCTGTGATTTCCCTAAGTGATTAATGCCCCTTCCGATCGAACAGCCCATCGTGTGTCTTAAGCCTTCTCTTCTTGGTTGGGTTATCTACAACTTCTGCTCTTCTCTTTATATATATATATATATATATATATACATATGCCACCAATGAGAGTGCACTACAATGGCATACGATGATTATAATTTACTCTTCATGACTACCAATGTAGGCATCCCCCTGTGTATATAAATTTAATTCATATATTAATCACATGTATGCCAAGTATAATATACGTCTATGTGGGTTAGTCGGGGTAGATGGTATTTATTAACGAGGTAAGCTGATGGTGTCTTATTTGGGATAAGTTTTAGCGAAGTAGGAATCCCTCATATGGGAAAACCTTATCTCTAATATTTCCATAATCCAAATCATATGTAATCCCATGCTATCAATTTTGGATATTTAACCGTTCATTTTTAGCCCTTGTGGGTTTAGTTGGCCTATTGTTAAGTTGCGTCATTGTCTTACCTCTCCTAAGTTTTTCACTTAGGTAATTAACTCATATAGGCTGTACGGTTTTGCTTTTGGTGGGGCCTTGGCCTTGAGCTGCTCACTAGAAGAAATTCCAATAAACATTCATAACCATAAAAATTAAGGTTACATAAGAGGGATATTACATCCTTCCCCCCTTAAGATAACACTGTCCTCGATGTTCCAGTGTTTTATTTGACCAAATTTCTTTCTTCGTTTGAGTCATATTTTCTTTCGTCATCCTTTCTGTTGTGATCCCCTTAGATCTTCCTTGATATTCATGCATCTCTAATTTCCCAAGCCTGTAGTTTCTTGTAACAAGATCGGGTCTACCCAAAACATATTTAGTAAAACATGCCAAAATGTTATAATTCAGCTTAAAACATAAGCCATGCATCCCTCTGCAATACAACAATTTGCAATTTATGGAACATAATGCCTCATTATTTTTCCATGATGTAATTGATCCATAAGTAAAAACACCATTATGGATTTTTTTGGGAGAATTTCCAATCTTTGGATACTTGCCTAGTCTTCAAATCTCTTTCATTCATGAGTCAATATCATCTATATCACAATTTCTCAAATAGAAATAGTCTAATTACTTGGTAAATTAACACATTTTTCATTCGGTATTCTCAAAATATTCTTTGAGTTCTTTTACCAATTATCGTGTGGACTTACGTCTATTTTTTAGGTTACTCTCCCTTTTCAACCTAGTCAAAAGTTTTCTCCTCAATGGCATCAAACATCATCTTGTATTCTAGATGTCGAGCTTTTCCTAGGTCTTGATATTGATATCATAAATCTTTCACGATTCCCCCTCAAGCATCCTTTCTTGAGTCCAGGAAAACAAGGTAGAGTTAGATAATCCATTGCCACATCATATGCCTAACACCAATGCGTTCACACGACAATCATTTTCCTAACACCATTGTGCTCCCACAACATATATGCCTAACACCAATTTGCTCATACAACAATCATTTTCCTAACACCATTGTGCTCCCCAGCATAAATATTCATTATCCGTATGTGATGTTAATTATAACCTTTGATTATTTGTGACACGCACAACTTTGTTGCTAACATGACTTTATTGTCATTGTCCCAATTCATGAATCGGTTTCACGACTAATTAAATATAATTGACATCTATCAATAACAATAATTCCAAAACATTTCATAAGTCATAATGATTTGTATCCCTACCATCATTCAGGATTGATACAACCCTATATATCATCCAAAATAATTCCTTACTCAATTTTGATAATCGAGCGCAACTGGTTTGTGCAAGTGAATTTATATTCCATGATGTATGTGGCATCAGTCATAATCCAGGTAAAACCCTGCAATGTCAGTACATAATAATAAAATCCAAAGTTAATTCTTGGTTCATACAAACCTCGAAATCCAACAACTTATAATAAGTTAAAGTAAAACAACACTCATTCTTAGCTTCATTATTAAGTCAGTCAATATTTATACTAACAGTTAATTTTGATTGATAGTGTTCTTGGAAAAATCCTCCAATGTTAACGCATAACATTATTTGAAATTCATTCCTTTATCATTTTCAAATACTAATAGAAATTAGACATCTTTACTCATTTGTCCTTTGATAGGGAAATTCCAACTCTACACAACAATAGTGAGGGGTAGGCTGGAGCCATAGGAATCTCAAGTGATTCTTAGTTCTATCTATCCATTTGTACCCTTTGGAAGAACAACATATTCTTTATTGGAACTCGCTTGGACTTTGAGTAACCCTTTGTAAGCCATGAATACACACATGTTAAAACAAAATTTATAAAACAATAATTGATAATTTTCATCACACAAAACAGTAGGTTTTAGAACACCATTTCCCCTAAATCAACCCACGCTTTTAGCAAGAATTTCAACATTGATGTAACACACTTGAAATCTCACAGGTGTCAAAATAGCCAAAAATGTTTTAGCACAATAGGATTATGATGAAATGTATTAGGTCGCATTTCTTACATATGAGTATATAATTTTTATCACTCACTTTTTAACACGCGAACATAATCATAACAGAGTATGCATTGATACTTTTACTTGTGTTATCTCATATTACATTGAATTATACCAATACCCTAAGGGGTATTGTTTCGCTACGTGACCCTCTCTATTTTTGTTGTTAATAATTTAGCATTAGTATTCAAATTGGCTTCGGTGTTGAGAATTGTTCTTAATGTTACATTGAACAATTACTAATTAGTTATAACCACAACTTAAGATAAGCCTAACATTTCTCATGCCTATAACTTGCTTATACATGAAGGGTGTCTTCAAATTTTCCTCAAGCAACGATGATTTCTACGTTACCCAATACTTAGGGTTTTGGGATTCTTTGCAAATATTTGACAAGATCAAATTCTTTTCCAAAATTAAGTAAACATAGGATTTCATTATTTTCTAGTAATCATTACTACCCTTTATGTTGTTATAACTGTTAACATTCATTGCTAGGAACCTGTGCATTTTCCTTTTCTTAAGCACCTATAGCTTGTTACCCATTCTAGTTGGTGCCTTATGTTTAACAATTTTTCATTAGTATGAGGATAAGTATTTATTGCTAGAGGGAATTCTAAGAAAGGACTATCTTCCTTAATAAATCAGAAGTAAATTTTATTTTCCAACTCCCATGGTAAGGGTGTAATATAAACATAAACTTTACAAAAAAATGAAATAATTACTCGCACATTTTGATTTTTAACCCACTAAAATGTAATATCTTACCTTTTCCCTACTATTTCATTACCTTATCTTTTTAGTCACCTCCTTCCATCTTTGTCTGCCTGCTCAGATGACCAATTTCCTCGTTCATCATCACCATGCATCCAAAACAAAATAATTGGTTTGGTTAGGTTTTAACATCTTCCTGCTTTCTAATTTCATGCTGAGCCCAAATAGGTTCGAGTTCTGTCACTTTCGCTTTGATACAATTTGTAACGCACCTAAATCCGTCAAAAAAAAATTTCCTATAAATTTCGGAAGGCCACTTAAACCTTCGAATGGCTACCTTCATGACTGGTGAGTGATAGCAATATACAACTATAAATCGTGCTGCAAATCCATCAACAAAAACTATTATCCAACAATAGACAACTTGCTATATCCAAAGTATCAAAAGTTTACTGTATTAAAGCTGACTGTTGCAATTCTACCTAAGATTTACATTGTTGTACCTCTTAAAACCTTGTGCAATTTATTAACCCATGACTCTCACTTTTAAGTCCATTTCAATTTATCTAACAAATTATAACCATCAAGTAATTGATCCTCTTTTGTATTTAAGGAAAAATGTGTAATTTCAATACAATGACATGAACTATAGTTATAACCTTCCTGTAGAGCTCAGTCTTGCTTTCAAGATATACCTACACCCCTGTTAATTACAGAAATTTTTGGAAATCCATATACTATGAAATATCGTTTATGCATTTTCATTTCTCTAACAATCCTTTAGGATTTAGCATTTCTTCAAAAACTTTAACCTGTAAATTTAACATAGTATTCTTACCAATGCTTAATCATGAAATAGTCATGGACTTCGTGATTGAACACCATACATATGATGCATCCTAGTTTAAAATGTGCATGTGTCCTCTCAATGGAGGAATACTTATATCAAGCCTTAACTTATATTTTTTGTAACATACCATTTCAAAACACAATTCGACATATAATGATCTGAAATTTTTATGTGAACTATGGGACTCTAAGCGATTTGCAACTAATTGTTCCATTATTAAACTTTAGACCATATGTATCTATTATCAATGGTGCAGAGTCATGGATTACCATCTCCTTAATAAAAAGTTGTTCTGTCTAAAGGACCATCCAATTACTTATTTCTAACTAACTTGAAATCAAAGAGCCATACTTCTATTCATATTAATACTACTTCTTTACATTCTTCGATCAACAACATGTTTGACGACAATCTCTCAAGATGTGATTCCAATGGATTATTAATCATAACCTTTAGGGATATAGTACACAAGCATTTTATCATTAAGTGCCTTTAGAGAAAATCCAGTATGTGGATAACATCATTATGATAACAAATAATTTTATCCTCATTATTCTTCATAAAGTATTTAATCTCTAGACAAGATAGCAGAATGTTGCAAGATAATACAAGGAAAAAATAAACCATTGAGACACAAAAATCAGAGAGAGACATGAAGTACATGGTTCACCCAATCCATGGGCTACGTCCACCAAAAATTGTCACCACATGTGACCTTTATTAAAATCAAGGGTTACATTTTGGAAACATCATGTTTTCCAAAGTTCTCTTTTTATTCTTCTCATGTACTCTCTCTCCGAGAGTATATTTAAGTTATATACAAATATAATGAGTTATATACAAACCTAACTCGAGAATCTCTTGATTACCAAAAGTACATTGCACTGAGGTGGATAATTCCCTAATTCTCTATGTAATAATATGAAAAATAGATTTTGATATCATGGTTCAATTTGAAGGTTAACACTCCCCCTTTTTATTCCCTTTTATTATTACCTAGTATTACGTTATTGAGGCTACGATTGTGCGTTAGTTTGTTCGAAACAAACTACAAAATAATCCAACACTGTCGACGTATTTGCAACTAGTTAAAGACACATTAGCAGCACCCTAAAATATATATCCATATAGTGGTTCCTTAATATAGATCTCAATATACAAATATACAAATTCTAGAAGCATGGTTTCAGCATTTAACTCTCAGGCATAAGAAGACATCAGAAAAACCAGCTATTACTAAGAAGCAGATGACTGTTCTAGATTCCTTAATGCCACTAGTATATAGGCAAGGGTTGGACTCAAGAATATCACATGCAAGGTTGATCCATTAAATCATATGTTTCATTGAGTTACAAAGGAACCTATTAAATTTACACACATGGTTACTTACTTCTAATAAAATCACAGACACATGGAACCTAATTTTGATCATCCCCGATTCAACCGTGAGCATAAAATGGAAATCATAAAAATTTAATGTCGGCATGACACATTCAATCATAAAAGGAAGCATGAACTTCAATGCCTCATGAAATGCAGAACCCAGATTTTACTGAAATCATAGGTATAAGAGGAAGCATGAAATTCAACACCATCATAAAATGCACAACCCAGATGTGAATGAAATTGTAAATATTAAAAGGCATCATGAATATCAATGCCGTCATAAAATGTCAAAGCTATATTTTAATGAAATCGTATGGATAAGAGGCAGCATGGAAGTCAACTCCCTCGTAAAATGCACAACCCAGATGTTAGTGAAATCGTAAATATTAAAAGATAGGATGAACCTCAATGCCGTCATAAAATGCTGAAGCTAGATCTTAATGAAATCGTATGGATAAGAGGAAGCATGGAATTCAACGCCCTCATAAAATGCACAACCGAGATGTTAATGAAATCATAAATATTAAAAGGTAGCATGAACCTCAATGCCGTCATAAAATGTTGAAGCTAGATTTTAATGAAATCATATGTATAAGAGGAAACACGATTTCCAGTTCTATGAGAGGTAAACAAATATACTCAAATAACCAATTATATATCTATCAAACAAAACCACTAGTAGCATAACTTCCAAATCTAAAAAAATGCAACCGTAGATGCAGAGGAGGATGTGAAATGTATTACCATATCGCATCAGTTACCTTCGTGGTTACTATGCCAAAGAATAAATTTTGGGGCTTTTTTTCAAGAGAAATACTCACATGACCCACCTCACAAGGTGATTGCTACATCTATCACTTTCATTTTTACTCCATGGCCCCATTACATTACTTTTGCAATTTGAGCAGATTCAGTTCTCTTTTCCCCAACGTATACCCCTCAAGCGTGAGAAGAAGAGATGTTTCTTTCTATTGAGCATCCCCTCTTCCCTCTCTTACTCCATATTTCTACTAGACACAGCATCCTACCACTATGCATAGATTGTGCTCAGCTTGCGTCACAGGAGCTCATTTACCAATGTTGGGAGGGTCGCGCGGATCTTCCCATCTTCCCTTCCCGAGTTTCTTTCCTCCCCTTACAATTAATTTCCATGCCCTATTAATAACGAAAAAGGTAAAAATGGTCTTCCCCGTTGTGCGGTAAGTTTCCACAAGTTAAGGCAGAAACCCTGCCATCAATTTTGCTGAGGAAGGTCCCCCTCAATTTCACTGTCAGTAATTATCTGGAGGCATGCGTCCAACCAAAAATGGACTTTTCTTTTATTATTATTTTTCTGCCTTACTAATAAAATATTCCTTTTTAACAAAATATAATGGTAAATGCAAATTTTGCATGTTTTGTACTTAAGAAAATACCTGTCCGCAGGAGTATTTAAAACCTTGACTTTCACTTGTCATAGAAGGGACAAATACCCTTATCATAGGTATTTATCCATTATTTCATAAATGGTTATCCCTATGTATTTTAGGATTATTTTTTCCAATGGTTAAGAATATAAGGGATCCTTATAGTTAATATAATATTAACCTTTACACACACAAAAGTTCATCCATAAGTTACTTTTCTTCCAAAGTAAGAAGTACCTTTCTTCTACTTTTGCAAGGATGAAACTAGATACCTAAACGAGGATCATTGGGGCCATCTATATAGCTAGCCAAGGGATCGTCTTGATCATTTATTTCTCCCATTTAGGTTGACACCTAAGGATTACTTCATCAAGGGATATTGTTATGATTTATCTGATTTCCCCAAATGCATGATGCCCCTTCCGATGGAAGAGTCCATCGCTTGTCTTAAGACTTGTATTCTTGGTTGGGTTATCTACAACTTTCTGTTATTCTTTATATATATATATATATAT